>ML782195.1:351579-412843 GCA_009831015.1 Picea engelmannii
CAAACTTCTCACCAAGACCCTTCATGGCATTCACAAGTTCTTCAACTCTTAAAAAATACTTGCTAACTGTTTCATCTTCATTCATCTTTAGTTGTTCAAACTTCAACCTAAATGTTTGAAGTTTGGCATCTTTTACTTTCTCAATTCCTTCATAGCTGCTAATAAGTTTATCCCACATTTCTTTGGCAGTTTGAAGATGCATCACCTTTACAAAATCGAGTTCTACAAGTCCATTCAAGATAGCATTCATTCCCTTAGAATTAAATCTAAATTCTAACTTATCATCCTTGGAAGCTAGCACAACAAGCTTTATGTATCTAGTCTCTACTACATCCCAAACATCAGCACCTCAGGCCATTAGGTATGTTCTCATTCTAACTTTCCAAAAGGAAAAATTTGTTCCATCAAACAGAGGAGGCTTACTGGCTGAAGTCCCTTCATGACTTGTCATGTTTAAGCTTGTAGATCTACCTTTAAATAAAAGGAACCCGCTCTGATACCAATTGTTGAAATTACTAAGACAACTGAGATGGGGGGGGGTGGGTGAATCAGTTGTTATTGTTCTTAAACAATTTTAAGTCTATTAAAACATTCTTAATCTTTCTTCAAGTGATCATCAAGATTATACAACATATGGACAACATAAATAATGAACATCATTCACACATAAGATATACACAGAGAAAGATTTTCACGAGGAAACCCATAAAGGGAGAAAACCTCTTCTTCTTCGAAATGATAGGCAGTCTTTTAAGTTCTGTACATCATCTATAATTGAGCACCAAATCAATGTGAGGCTACTACCTCTGTTTTACAAGCTCCAACTTGTTTGAGAGCACTAACTCTCTGGTTTCTCTAGCACCCACTAGAAGGAAGCACCAACTCCCTTAATATTCCAGCACCAACTGGATGGAAGCACCAACTTCCAGTTACATAGGCTCCAACCTGTATAATAGAGAACACTTGTTCTCCCTTCCACCACCCTGCCACCCCGTTTTATCTAGATGCAACCATATGGAAGCTACAACTCCCTGTGTTCAAGCACCCACTTGAACCTCTGAGGACAACAATCCTCCCTAGCACCTCCCAACCACCCTGGAATATAAAACTTTGCTTTCTATGAATTTATTATAGTGATTCAATAGTTTTCATTTTTTTACCAGCCTTATCACTATTATTCTATGCCTCTCTACTCTGTCTGCATCAGTGTCTTCCTGCTTGCATCCTCTTCATCTTTCTGATCTTATTCTATGTCTCAGCATGAACACCTCAAATTTATCTTCTTCTCATAGATATGCATCTTTAATATGTGCACTTTCTGCTCTCTTCAACTATTCTGTTATATTCAGCTTCTGTTCCTCATCTCTGAGTTTTCTTTCCACTACGCATACTGTAATTTTACCTTTCTACAGTTCAATTCATTTTTCACTCCGCACAACCACCCATGCAAAGTCACCGCATATCTCTTTTATCCACTTCCTCTTGGGTTACACCTCGAATCTTCTTGGGAAAAAATGTCTTAGCTACTAAATCGCCAACCATCCAAGAACTATGATTTGGTTCTGCTAGCTGAATCGTAATTGAACAGTTAATCATAAAGATCAACAATAGCCCTTCAATCAGATGCTCAAATAACCAACACCATTGGATTAAATCTGTAGGGTCTTTCGTTTATTTCACCATTTTTCATTTTGGCATTTCAGCATTCCTGTGGTGAAGTGTTTCGACACTCCAACTCCCAGTATCCAAAACCTACACCAAAAGGTGTTTTTTCGCATTTTAGCATTCTTGCATTTCGACATTCTTGCATTTCAGCATTCCTGTGGTGAAGTGTTTCGACACTCCAACTCCTGGTATCCAAAACCTGCACCAAAAGTTGTTTTTCGCATTTCATCATTCCTGTGGTGAAGATTTTCAACACTCCAACTCCTGGTATCTGAAACCTACACCAAAAGGTTTTTTTCGTATTTCAGCATTCCAACATTTCGGCATTCCTGTGGGGAAGTGTTTTGACACTTCCAACTCCCGGTATCTGAAACTCTGATTTTTCAGTCTTTGAAACTCCGAAATGGAGTCTTTGACATGCTCTGATCTTTCGCATTTAGGGATTTCATCATTCTTGTCGTGAGTTGCTTCCTTGACTCATGGAGTTTACACTTCTGATCTTGCCATGCGATCATCGTTGCGTTGCTGGTCTTGCCACTTTCTCTTGTTTGTCATCGTCGGGATGAGATTTCCATCAATGAAAAACAAATACTCTACCTTCTGTCTTCCCATACTAAATATGCCAACAAGTTCAGCTCCAAGAGCTCACCAACAAGCCCTAGCTACTGGACCTTTCAGCAACACCTTCGAGGTAGATGCAGTCTCACCGAAAGCAGCTGTGTGGGGTTGCAAGACAGAGATGTCTACAACTAGAAGGAATGTAAAGTGGGTTCAAAGTGATCGACACACAATAATATAGTATTCTTTATCTTCCTCAGATCTACTTCACAAGATATATCTATCAGATCTAACACAGTAATGCAATAACAGTATATCAATAACAAAGAACAGAACACCAATAACACATACAACACAAGATACACGTGGTTCACCCTCTCTCTAGGGCTATGTCCATAGAACTGTGCTTTATAATGTATTAAGATGAAGCATATAGTTCTTTTCTTCACTCTCAGCTAGCAGATCTTCTTTCTTCTCCTCTATGTCTCTCGCCTTCCTCCCCACCCAGCTCTAGGACTTGACCTTCATACCCAACTAAATATATTACAATACCAGAAGGCTCTCACACTTAGATCTTCTCTCTCACACAACAATAATCACTCATGTCAATAGTACAACTAGATCGAACCTCCTTCCCTCATGTAGGTTCTTATTTATACATTACAATATCTCACTGACATCCTTAGGTGGAAACCTAGGTGTCAAAACCCTAGGTGTCTAAAACCCTAGGTCAACTTGACCCACGTTTTCAGGGCTTCGCCAGCTTGTCTTTCCTTCCTTCTCGTGCGGTGCTCGAAATCATCCAACGATGGCTTTTTTTGCTTGCTGAGTTTTCCACGATTCTTCTTTCTTGTTGATTTGGCGTCCTCGATTTCCTCATTCAATGACTTGCTTCCTTTTACTTCACTCCTTCTTTTCTGCTCTTTTTCTCACTTCAACCCAGTAACAGTCGTTGTGTCTTCCACGTAGTTCACATTTTTCCTTTTCTTTCTTGATCTTCACTTATGTCCATAACCAAGGGCCAACAACCTGCATACTTCCTTATATGACACATTGCCTCATTTGTACCACTCAACCTGCGATTGAGCATTTGTGATCTTATGTTGTGATCTTATATTGTTTATAATGATTATTAAGTTATGAAAGATACCCACACTACAATATGTTGGAAATATTGTTGTCATTGATGTCAAAATTCGGGGGAGACTATATATATATATATATATATATATATATATATATATATATATATATATATATATATATATATATATATATATATATATATATATATATATATATAGGTTTGGATGTTCATACCAATATTCCAAAGAAAGGGATCACATTCCATAATCGTCTAATCTTAATCCCAATATTCTATTTGATCATTCTTTCAATGTTATTTGTTCCATAAATAAGGGAAAAAAATGAAAAAAGGAAATGGTTTCAGGGTGTCATTAATGCATTACATGCTTTAATAGGGTTAATTTGGTGGCATAGACATGTTAATGCACAACGTTTTCTGGTTTTTCGTGTCATTTTCTCTCCATTGTGTTTAGTGTTGGTTATATTCCTATAATGCTTGAGTAAAGGTTGTTGATGAGAATTCTCTGTTGGCTTGGATCATGTTGGTTGTATCCCTATTATTATTGAAAATTTCCCATGTTGACGTAGGGGCATGTTACTACGTAGAATTTTGGGTATGTTGTTACAAGACTTTGTGTTTACCTCTTTCTGGTTGAGCCACTGATATTTTGTATAGATATTTTTTTTGACACTCTTTTTATGCCTTCCGTGGTGGCTCGAGGTACATACATTCACTTGGGTGTTAGTGGAATTGATTTACATTGTGCATTGGCTATAGGGTTTATGGATTGGTTGGGATTAGTTAACATTAATGAGGTGGAAGGAATGCATGGATGGGATGACAAATATGTATTAATGTGTATAGTTTTGGGTTTTTGGTTCTTAGTGCTCATTCCTATCCACTAAGTTCAATAATGGTTGTATTCTACAAACAATATGCACCCTGCAATAAAATAATAAATGTTGTATAGGTTGAGATATACACCATTGGATCTAAATTATTTTATATTCAATGTTGTATATCCCAACCTATACAACATTTATGAGTTGTTACATGGTGCATATTGTTTTCCATTGTATTCCTCTGATCAATGATGAAAGGTTCTTGCTAGGAATTATTTGTTATATTTGATACTAATTGTATTCCTCTAATTATTGTTGGATTTTCCATGTTTGTTTGGAGTTAAAGAAAGGACATGCTAATGATGGTTTAGTGAACACATTCCATTTACTTTGGTTTTGTTCTCTCCATAAATTTGAAGCAATGTCATTCCTACACCCAACAATGTTATCCTAAATTTCATATATATATATATATATATATATATATATATATATATATATATATATATATATATATATATATATATATATATATATATATATATATATATATATATATATATATATATAAAATTTACACTTAGTTTTAAGTCAATTTAAAAATCGTCGGTTATATTAGCATCTCCCTTGATTTAGAAAATGATATGATTAAACTTGATAACATTTATTTTCTTCCATACGTGAAAATTATTTCACTTTAATTGATAACCATGTAGTTTGGATATACATAACTCAAAAGAGTTTGTCACCTAAGAGGGTTTCTTCCTAGCCATGTTGTTTGGATATGAATAACTCAAAGGAGTGTGCCACCTAAGAGGGATTCTTTATAGGTAATAAAAATATTAAGGAAGTGATCATGGAACATGACCAAAAAAAGCATTTATGAGTTTTATTTCTACCCCATAGAGGACATTCAGATCAATTATTCCGACATGTTTCTTAGATCTCTACCCCATAGAAGAAATTTAAGTTACAAAATATAGGTGTCTATTTCAGATAGGTAAACAAATAATTTGATTGTTAAGCCATAGATAAAGCTCCATGTTATGTATAAAACCCTTTATTAAGCATTATATATTGAATAATTACATTTCTAGTGTTATAGTTGTATGTTATCTAGAACCCTTCATTGCATCCTTTCATTAATAATTGTACCCTTTTTCACACACACACATGCGCGTGCATGCACACACACACACACACACACACACACACACACACACACACACACACTTCAATGAAACCCAGTCTTAGGATAATCTTATCTCATCTCATATTGTATTCTGAAGTGGATATATTGCAAAAGGAGGTGTCCCCATCAAATTGGATTGTATTCATTAACTTCTTATCATTTTTAAGGCGTTGGATCAAAACATTTGGTATTAGAGCATCAAACCTAGATTTTTTCTTATTCAAGCGAGTCATATTAGCACTTTTTCTATAAGTAGTTTTTGGCATGATTTTGTGTTATGACCCAAGGGGGGTGTATATATGGATAAATGTACATGATATGACCCCAAGGGGGGGAATATATGGGTCTAAATGTACATGTAATGTGTAAATATATATGTAATAGGGTTGTCCTAGTGACAAAGGGGCCTCATGTGCAAGTGTGAATAGCTATCTATAAGATATCATGTATTCATTATTGAAGGGGTGAATTGTGAAGTATGAATGGTATTTGATTATTTGGAGGGGGTTCCCCTATTATTTAAGGAGTTATTGTGTAACTTATCTATCTTGGAGGTTTTCTCCATGCTCACAATTAGTACATGGTGTGTACTTCTGTTATTTTATGATATTTGTAAGTATTTTGTTCATTGCATTTGGTTTAAGAGCACCGATCCTAGGGTTTTTCTTCCTCCATAAAGTCATTTTAGAATTTTCTCTATAAAGGTTTTTTGGAGACACTTTAGAAGGAAAAAACTGGAGGATATTGAGAAGAATAATCATGGTACTCGTGGTATGAATTTCAACTTCTGGGTTGTGGTACTTTGAGAGATACACTCTGTGCAAGATAGGGTTTTTGACTAGTCCTGTAACTCATCTCAAACAAGTGTTCCAGGTAAAACATTCATATCTTCTTCACAGAGGAATCAAATTGTATGCAACCACTTGCATTGGAATGGGAACTGTCAGTAGTATTTCAGGTATAATTTACAGAATTTTATATCAATTATTGTGGGTGGGGAACATTGTACAAGTTTTCTCTCTTGGAAAGGAAAAAAATCAGCAAGGTGTGGGGAAGTTACCATAACTTCCGCTTGTTGCATCCAATTTTTGTCAGACCTGTGGAATTGAAAAGTAGACATTTCATAGTAATACAGGTCATAATTTTAGACTCAGGAGGGATGAAATTGTAGAGATACATTAGAAGTAAGGTCAGCTAGGAGGACCAACTCCAAATTAGGGTTTCAAAGGTATGTTTACTTAAAACTATCATAATGTTTGATTGGAATGTTCGATTGAGTTGATTCAAAAGAAATTGGAAAGAGGAAACCTAAATTTTTTTATGGGAACAAGGATTATAACTATTTGAGATAATTATCCTTAATATATTGAGGTTGTAAGTTAAATTTTGAGGTTAAATCTCGATTAAGAATCAATGGAAAAAACTAAATTTACAGGAGGTGAAGATAAAGATGAAATCAATCTTACATAATGGCTGAGGTTGGTAAAATAATATAATACGACTCCATAGAAGACAAGAATTTTTTTTTTGATGAATCTTGGAAATGGTGGATGGGTATTGATCAAGATACTAGATGGAACTGTACATGGGAAGAATTTGAAAAACTCTTCTCAGATAAATGGATTAGGGATACACAAATGGAGGAATTGTATAGAATTCAAGATGAATTAAAAGAAGGAAAGGGAGAGATTAAGAACAAGGGTGAGGATCTTTCTAAGATAGTATCACTTAATGAATAACTCATTAAGGAGGTTAATAACCTAAAGTAAGAAAAGACTAGCAAAGGCTAGTGGGAAAAAGATGAATCAAGGGAATATTTGAAAAAGTAATATGAAGAGATATGTATATTACGAAGTTATAATAAAAAAATATTGGATGAGGTTAAGATATTGAAAGAGGAAAAGAAGAATTGTCAAAATAAAGAATAAATAAGTATCTTGGATGAATAATTTACCAAAAGGAAGTAAGAGGAAATTTGCAAGAAGGTTGAAGAATACCTAAATATCGATGAGGTAAAATCAGAAATGAAATCCAAAATGGAAGAAGGACGTCAGAATTTGATAGGTGGGGTCACCTTACAGCATCAAAAGGAGAAAGAAGACAAGATTCAAGAAGGTCAACAAAAGATACTTGAAGAAGATTCAATAAGTTCAAAAAAAGATAATATGATGGTATTATTTCCAAGGCTAGAGTAATCAAGGAACAAACAAATATGATCGAGGATGCCATTGACTTTGAAAAGAAGATAGATGAAATGGGTGTGCAGAATGAAGGAAGACAATGTGTAACCATATCGACACCCTCATTACCAGGAAACATTTAAAGGAAGACAAGAAGGATGATATCAATATTATGAAGGAAGAAGATGGAACACTTGTCAATATTCACGGAATAGGGCATCACCAAACTTCTCTTCAACAAGCTATTATTAGAGACCGACAACCACTACAAATTGGAGAAGCTACAAAAAAAATATGGAATCAAAGGAAATAATATTATGCAACAACTAGACACCAAGGATTAAGATCAAAATTAATTGATTTTGGATGGATAGATCATAAAAAATGGAATGAAGAAATAAGGAACATAAGAAAACCATATTACTTGGTTTCATCACATGTGAAGCCTTTAATTGCAAAGCTTTGAGGACAAATCTTTTTGAAGGAGGGTACTATGATATGATCCAAGGGGGGGTATATATATGGCTAAATGTATATGATATAACCCCAAAGGGGGGCATATATGGGCCTAAATGTACATGTAATGTGTAAATATATATGTAATATGGTCAGCCTAGTGATAAAGGGGCCTCATGTGTAAGTGTGAATAGGTATATATAAGATATCATGTATTCATTATTGAAGGGGTGAATTGTGAAGTATGAATGGTATTTGGTTATTTGGAGAGAGTTCCCCTATTATTTAAGGAGTTATTGTGTAACTTATCTATCTTGGAGTTGTGCTCCACACTCACATTTAGTACATGGTGTGTAATTATGTTATTTTATGATATTTTGAGCATTTAGTTCATTACATTCTAATCCAAATTATTTTGAGAACAAATTGAAGACAAAGATATAAAAAAGAAATATACAGATATATTGTAATAAACACATAGATACAATAATGCATAATTTTTATTAATGACAGAAATGTACAAAATCTGTAAAAATACAGAGTGAATGACTCGCTAGAATGGTGGAAACTTATCTCTAAGAAGAGATGTGAAATCTATGCTCATTCACAAGAATATGACTTTTACAATGAGGCTCCAAAGGCATTTTTAACATAAAGAAAATAAAAAACCCTAACCCCATAGGATGAAACACCAAAAGGTTTTCGGGCCCAATGGAGGTAATTGATACGACAACTTCCCGAGGGCGTAACGTTTTCATATGATCTCCGTTTGGGGCACACGATAACTCATTGGAAAGGTCTAACCAATAGGAACAAACTTCAAATGGGTTCAGGCCAAATCCATTGCATATCACCTGACCCCCCAAATGTAAAAACAAAATGTTGTTTAGGGCCTCAAAATGGCCCCAGAAGTTTGAGACCCGAAAAAGTGTAGAAAAACTACCAATGTGGAAAACTGTATTTTCATCTAGTGGAATTGGTGGGTAGCCACCAATATCCACCTGGATCTTTTCTCCCACTTAGGAAAAAATGGTATCCATTGCATCAATTTTATGGGGAAGATTTTGCTGAATCTAAACCTTAGTGAGTTGCTTGCCTTGTAGAAGACATTGTATTGCTTATTCTTGGAATTAGACTCGAACTCCCACTTGTTCTGCTGCTTAAATTTCTTCTCAATTTTGACAACATATCGATAAGCATATCCTAGTGATGAGATTTCCAGAAAATCCATTTCGGTTTGGATTTACCTGTGCAGAGCCCCAGGGTATTTTAGAAACATATGTCACTCAAAGTCTTTGATACCCATCTTGATGCGCAATGTATTGAAGGTATTTGTAAAATAGGCCACTGTTTGGCCCTACTCTTAATGCAGTGTGGTCCATATCATGTATTGGTCATCATAGTTTCCAACAGGGTAATATTGTTCCTTGATCGCATCCATAAGAAATACCAATTGGGCTCGACCCCAAATATTCCAGACTCCTTTGTGTAATTTTGTTCACAGTAAGTTTCCCACCAATATTTGACATGGGGGACAACCTTGAGGAGGGAAAATGTGATATTTTCTCTATCGAAAAAATGGTGGACATATAAATAAATTTCTAGCATATTTAACCACTTTTCGAAAGCACCTGCATATATCTGACCTTCAAACACAAGAATATAAAAATTAACTTGTACCTTGAATGGGAGGTGCTTCCAAAGTGACTGCTTAATGAAGATGCGTCTGTTATTGTTGACAATCGTCGAAGGATTTTCGAAAATTTTTCCATCATTTTGTCACTCTATCGCATGAGGGATTCCTCAAGAAATAGATTAATATACTCTTCTACTCCCACATCTCTTTTTTCTTCCACCATGGGAGGCCGCTTGGGATGGTTCTCCTCAAGAGAAATTAGCTCGAGACCCAACTCTCTATACCCTGGCCTCGTCGAGGACATGCAATAAGAAACTACAATGAGTGGCCTGATCTGATACCACTGATCTGGATTATTTTGAGAAAAAAATGAAGGCGGAGATATAACAATGAAATATACATAGATATTTAAATAAACATAGAGATACAATAATGCACAATTTTTATTAATGACAAAAATGTACAAAAATTGTAAAAATACAGAGTGAATGACTCACTAGAATGGTGGAAACTTATCTTTGAGAAGAGATGTGACGTCTACACTCATTCGCAAGAAGATGATATTTAAAATGAGGCTCCAAAGACATTTTTAAAATAAATAAAATCCAAAACCCTAACCCCAGAAGATGAAACACCAAAAGGTTTGTGGGCCCTTATGGGGGTAGTTGATACATCATCTTCCTGAGGGCGTAGCTTTTACATATGATCTATGTTTTGGGCACACAATATCTCATTGGAAAGGTCTATCCGAGAGGAATGCATTTCGACTAGGATTAGGTTAGATACTTTGGTTGTTTCTTGGGACCCAAAATGTAAAAAAAAATGTCGTTTAGGGGCTCAAAACGACCCTAGACATTTGGGACTCGAAAAATTGTAGAAATACTACCAAAGTGGAAAACTATACTTCGAGCCAGTGGAATAGGTGGGTGGCCACCAATATTCATCTATATGATTCCTCCCCCATTAGGAAGAAATAGTCTCCATTGTGTCATGCTCCTGGGGAATTTTTTTCCGAAACTGAATCTTGGTGAGTTGCTTGTCTTGCGAAAGATGTTGTCCTTCTTGTACTTGGAATTAGCCTATTCCTCGAGGGGTTGGATCCATTCATCCAATCTATATGCATGCTATTCCTGAGTTTTGTAGGAATATATTGGTTAATATGTGGCATGAAGAGTATTAAGGGGTTTGTTATAACTAATATGAAAACTTGGTGAGAATTTTCTTACATCCACATTTTCAACAAAGATCTTTTACTGACATTTGTTTGGAAATAAACATAATCAAATATATCCCTCAGATATTTCTTTACTAATGAATTAGATACATTCAATATAAGAAAACAAGAAATATGCAATCATAACAAGAGACTTGGACAACGATATGTTAACGGAGTTCACCAAACCCCCTGGCTAGGTATCTGGGTTCAAGAAATCCATGAAGCTCCTTTATTGATTCTTCATATTTTAAAGGGCATATGGATTCTACAAAAAGCATTCAACTTGTCATCTCTCCTTACAAAAAATGGAAAATGAATCCTCTCCTTTACAAAATACTCATGAATCAACAAGCTCTCCAAAAAGGAGTCCAAAAAGGGGACTCCCCTCTTGACCTCCAAAATGGGTTTAAATAACATCTCCATTTGAGAACTACCTCAAGAATTTTAAGGAGATAAAATCTCTCAAGATACGCTAAACTAGGATCTTGGCATATCTCAAGGGATTGGTTTGAGAATATATCTCAACCATCCATGAAGATATCAACTCTCCTTGAGACTAGGAACTAAAATCCTACATGTATTTTGCACCTAATAATTTTATTTTATAATGAAAAATACTTTAATTTATGAGAACCCAAGCTCAAGTATTAATCATTATACATTATGATTTTTCCATTTTTACCCAAAACACCAACAAACTATATCTCTAGCGTGTGAAGTCCATTTTCCCTCATTCAAAATGCATCGGACAACTCCTTGCAAGCTCTTTGTTGGCTGGACTAGATTGGCTGCAACTAAAGTTAACTGAAACATGTTGACTGCAAATATCCTCCTGGATAAATAACTATATTTGACTGGGTAGTGTGGAGGCACCCTCATAGGTGTAGTAAGAATATATTTGTGCTCTTCTACAATATTGTTGATCTACTTTTGCTGGATAGAATGGTGTTGGATTGAGGTAGCAGTGGTTGCAATGTATTTCTATTCACCTTATGATCGAATTGTGAAGAGGATAAACTTTTTTATATGAGAGATTACTTTGCAGCCCTGTTTTGTCGAGACAATAGTTGGAACTACCTATGGTATCCTGTAGAGTTGACCCCCATAGTAACAATGACGCTACAGGGTCGAGACTGATAAACAACATGACACTTCCACATATATGGCTGGCCTAAAAGAATATCGTAGACTTCCAGTGGGGAAAAATCACACAATACCTCATCCTTGGAGGGCTTGATGCCATATGACATGTGACACTGCTAGATGACATGAATATATCGTCCCTGACGAAGACACCCGATGTTGTATGGATGTGGGTGTGGTGTTGTCAAAAAATCCAACTACTTGACAACCTCTGCTGAGATGAGGTACTTTTATCTTCCACTATCAACAATAAAATGTAGTGGGGTCCCCTTCACCCACATCTATGAATGGAAGAGGCGCTCCCACTCCTTAGGATCCTATGGTTTTTCTGGTTGTAGTTTTTTGGTTGTGATAGTAACAATGAGTTCTACATCGATTGATGCAGGAGCATCGCTCCATGTTAGCCAGCCAGCAGCCAGCCACGTCAGCGCGCATGCATTCATATGCTAAAAGGGAGGCGGAGGCTAATTTGAATTTGAAATGAATGCAAATTTAATGTTCTTAGACTGTTGAGCCAGGAAAGTCGTGCCTTTGAGCAGGCATTAGATAGGATCTAATTTATTGTATATCGACTGAGATCTAGATCCAGGCGCTGGACTAGACAACCATTGAATGCAATTTATTAGAGTAGGTAGACCTGGAGGGAAGCGCTCGATGAGCCCCTCAGGTAAAAGAGATTTTTAGATCTCATTTTGAGGAGGGATGGTAGAGTTGATCTAGAGAGCATCTGCATGTAGAGCAGAGAGGAGAGGAGCTAGAGAGAGCTCAAGAACACCATTGTAAAGATACAGGCATTTTTCCATTTGTTAATATATAACAGAGCAATTTTTCCTGCATCATTCTGTCTTATATGCATGTCTGTGGGTGTTCTTTGTATATGCTGTGAATGTATGTTATGTGGATGCATTCTGCAGGAGTGTGTTTGATTTCAGGTTGAGGGTCTTTGTGGTTTCATGCCAGGAGGGCGTGACAAAGCACAGTGGTCTCTGAATACAAGTGCACAGAGGATGCACTTCTGAACTCTGCGGAGTCAGAAAAAGATGTGCTGAGGCACAGCACTGAAGTCAACAACTCAGGAAGAAGACCTGTGAGGTTGTTGAACACCTCAGGAGGCAAGGTTGTGTAGCTGAAACACAGTTGCAGATAGAACTTTTTTGTAAGTTCTATGGAGCTCTGCCAGGTGGGCATCGAGCATATGCACAGTGGTGCTAAAGAAGAACTCTGTTGAGAGTTTAAAGGAGAAGAAAGAATCACTGAGGTTTCTATGAGAGCTATGCCAGGTGGGCATTGAGTGTAAGCACAAGGTGTTGGAGAAAGAACTCTGCTGAGAGTTTGAAAGAGAAACAGAATCACTGAGGATTCTGGGAGCTCTGCCAGGTGGGCATCGAGCGAGTGGATAAGCGCACAGGAGAACAGAACTGCTGAACGTTTTGTGGGAGAAGATACTCCGCCAGGAGGGCGTTGAGGAAGAGTGCAGACAGGCATGAGGTGAAGGGAACTCTTTGAGTTCTGAAGTTGAAAGAAGAGTCCACTGAGGGACCTTTACTGGGTTGCTGAATACCCAGAAGGCTCAACAAGAAGTTGCTGAAGCAGCAGGACATCCAGGAAGGCGTCAGTTTCTCCATCTGAGAGAGAAGAAGGAAAAAGAAATCCCTTAGGGGCCTGAGTGATTGTATAAGCTCAGGAGGGACAACACCGTGTGTGAGTAGAGGTTCTGCAAGGAGTCAGATGCTAGAGTCCTTTTAAGGATACGAAAGGAGAAGAAAAGCTCAGAAGGAGCAAGTGTTTGTACATGCACGGTGAAGCTCATGGTTCGGGAGCCCATTGAGGAAAGGAGTAAAGGTCGAGGCCTTTGAAAGATTAAAATTCTTCCAAGGTTGGGAAGGAAGTGCGTAATCTCAGGAGGGCAGTCGTCAGATCGGTAGGAGAGAGGATCTGGACTGTTGGTTTAAGCGTCCAGGAGGAGCTCAGGAGGAGCCTACAACAGGAGGAGACCGATAGCCGTCGGATCTCACTCGGAAATCCCGTCAACCGTTGGATCAGAAGGAGTTGCGTGGAGATTTAACCTCTGGAGGAGGAGTGCACCGGAGAAGGGATCTGAGCCGTCAGATCTGGAGTAGAAATCCCGTCAACCTATGGATCGGGAGAAGCTGCGTAGAGGTTAAGCGCAGGAGTAGGCGCGCAGGAAGCTCAAGGAGGAGCATAACAGCTGTTGGATCGGACAATAGAATCTGGGTTGTTGGTTTTCAAGTCTAAGGAGGAGCCGGAGGAGCGTGCACAGAGGGAAAATGGATCTGAACCACCAAATCTGGGATAGATACCCGACAGCCGTCGGATCTGTGGAAGCTGCATGAGGCTTAGCCATCGGGATATTGGCCATCAGGAAATTGGAGTTCTCGAGGGCAAGAGAATCGAGACATCATAAGTCTCAAAACATCAAGAATATCAGAGCCGTCCATCAGAGAGGGGATGCGTGGAGGAGATCGGTGCTATCGGGAAAGAGCCGACAGGAAGGTCATCCATCGGAGTTTTGTTCATCGGGAAATCAGAGTTCCCAGGGTGAAGGAAACAGGACATCGAAAGTCCCGAAATCTTGGAGGGATTGGGACCGTCCATCTGGAAGGATGCGTGGCAGAAATTAGTGGCCATCGGGAAAGTCCCGACAAGGAAGCGTCCATCGGAATTGAAGCCATCAGGATATCGGGGATCCCGTATACGAGTGGCTCGTGCATTTCGAAATTACGATCCGCGAAACCCCGATGAGTGGGGGCCAGCTGTCATCACAGCAGATAAGGAGGACAGAGGCGTAGTGGAGGCCAGCTGTCAGCATAACGGAGCGTCGGGATTTGGACGATCAGGAATCCCACGGGTGTACGCATTGAGGCATCACAAACCCCGTAGCCCCGACGGGGTAAGGCTGCGGTCACGGGTGATGGTCACATTGGCCGGGAGATATAGCCAACAGGGTTAGTGCGTGAAAAGGAGCTCATCGCAAATCGGGAAATCGAGAGGACAATGACTCTCGACAGCGGAAAGAGGAAAACCCCGAACTCCGATAGTGAGTCGGGGATAACCACGGTCAAGTGCTAAAGGCCATGACAGGGTAAAGAAAGGACCTGTGGACTGGGTCAGATTTTAGCAGGGATTCCACTCGGGAATCTAAAGGGTCACTTCGGCTCAGCAGTATAAGGGATTTGAACGATCCTGAGAGCGGGAGAGAGGGGAGGAGCGTAGGCTTACCCTCTGCCTGCATCAAGTGGTATCAGAGCGTGAATCTTGCTTGTATATTTCAGGTAGGAAGAGGTAGAGAAGGAAGGCACTCTGATACTCACGTCAAGTGGTATCAGAGCTCTAATTTCATCTGTATATTTCAGGTGAAGCGAGAGGAAGACAGAGTGTTGGAGACTCTGTGACGATTGTTTGCAGGTAGGCAGTAGTCAAGAAGGAAATCAGGAGGATTGTAAGATGAAGCTGGAAACACTCGGGGTGCAGAGTGACAACAGATTTGCCAGGAAAGCAAACAAAGGCAGCAACAGGGATACTGAAGGCCGTAGGTATGCTGGGAGAAGAGAGCTATGGAGCCAAGAGGATATAGATGAAGAGCTCGCAGATATAAAGAGAAAATTGGCGAGACTCGAATTTAAGCTATAGCAGGAGAAGAAGATGGTTCAGGTATGTGAACTAGAAATTGGAGAAATTCTCGGTGTAGAGGATGAATTGGGATTAGGTGAGGATCTCAAGGACTGCCAGGAAGGCAGAGAAGAGGAAATTCTAGTTTTCTAGGTGGGAAATGGGTTGAGACCAGCTGAGGATCTCACAGACTGTCATGAGGACAGCCAAGGAATTTCAATTTTCCAGTTGGGCAATGATCAGAGATCGCTGCAGGATCTCATAGACTGCCAAGAGGGTAGTGGAAGGTTTCCAAATGGCCAGATGGGAAAGGGAACAGAGATGAGATCGGTTGAAGATCTCATGGACTGTCAGGAGGACGGTGAGGAATTTTTGCATTGCCAGCTGGGTAATGATGAGAGATCACTGAGGGATCTCGAAGACTTCCAGGAGGGCAGCAGGAGCATCTCAAACTGCCAGGTGGGCAACGATGAGAATCTGAGACCATCTGAAAGTCTCATGGACTCGGAGGAGAGTTCAATTCAACAAGGGTTGTTGATGAAGATGGGATCGGTTGATCTCATATTCTGCCAAGAGGGCAGCAGGGACATCCCATATTGCCAGATGGGCAGGGATGAGGAGATGAGACTATATGTGGGTCTCATAAACTCAGAAGTGAATTTGGATCAGTCAGAGGAGCTGACAGAGAAGATGACACTGTCTGAGGGTATCCTAAATTCAAAGGTGAATTTGGATCAGCAGATGCAGCTGACAGAGGAGAAAGATCAGAATGATATTCTGATGATTGGGGGAATCGAGTTATTCCTACCATTTACCCAGGAGGAGGCAGAAAAATGTGTTGCAGATGATGCAACAACAGAAATAGAGGAACAATCGGTCGTGACTGTCCAAGGAGAATTGGAGCAGGTGTTTGAGACTGCCCAAGCACAAGAAGCAGAAGAAGAAGATGAGCATTCTGAGGGATGGCTCATTAGTTTCAGCTAGGGAGCCGAAAAGCAAGAAGCTATAGCACTGAAGCTAGCAGCAAAGGATGCCGAAGAGCAGGCATGAAGATTTATCACTCCATGGGAGATGGAGCTGAAAA
This sequence comes from Picea engelmannii, assembly GCA_009831015.1. NCBI lineage: Eukaryota > Viridiplantae > Streptophyta > Pinopsida > Pinales > Pinaceae > Picea > Picea engelmannii. The sequence goes on from ML782195.1 coordinate 368,269, forward strand.
TGTTGGAGGATTGGTTGAACAATCCAGGGCCAGCAAGAGGACTGATAGAATTTGAGCTGTCAGAGAAGAGGATGACTGAGCAACAGGTCAGTCAGGAAGAGACTGCAGAACTGAAGTCTGCAGCAGAGTGGCAATTGAAGGCCACGGATGAAGATGAAAAAGATAGCATGGGAGATCCTGAGAATCTTCCCATGTGCCCAAAATTTTTGCAGCTGAAGAGACTGCATGAAAAGGACCAGCCACTGGAGCAGCTGGACCGAGAGATAGAGGACATCAGAAGGATGGTGTTGAAATCAGCAGAAACTGCCAGCGAGGAGAGGCTGAGCAGAAGGAGAGAAGAAACAACAGCAGTGCAGCAGAAGCAGCAGCAGCAGAAGCAGCAACAGCAACAGAATGGAGCAGATGGAAAGCTCCATAGATTCATTTGGGATCCAGGAGGATTCCAACAGCTACAGGGGAATCTCATGAGCAGGAGCTCATGATTTTTGCAGCTATGGAGTATGATGCAGGAGCATCGCTCCATGTCATCCAGCCAACATCCAGCCACATCAGCGCACATGCATTCATATGCTAAAAGGGAGGCGCAACCTCATTTGAATTTGAAATGAATGTAAATTTAATGTGCTTAGGCTGTTGAGCTAGGAAAGTCATGCCTTTGAGCAGGCATTAGATAGGATCGGCTTTATTGTAGATCGGCTGAGATCTAGATCCAGGCGCTGGACTAGACAGCCATTGAATGCAATTTATTAGAGTAGGTAGACCTAGAGGGAAGCGCTCGATGAGCCCCTCAGGTAAAAGAGATTTTTAGATCTCATTTTGAGGAGGGATGGTAGAGTTGAGCTAGAGAGCATCTGCATGTAGAGCAGAGAGGAGAGGAGCTAGAGAGAGCTCAAGAACACCATTGTAAAGATACATGCATTTTGCCATTTGTTAATATATAACAGAGTAGTTTTTCCTACATCATTCTGTCTTATATGCATGTCCGTGGGTGTTCTTTGTATATGCTGTGAATGTATGTTATGTGGATGCATTCTGCAGGAGTGTGTTTGATTTCAGGTTGAGGGTCTTTGTGGTTTCAAGCCAGGAGGGCGTGACAGAGCACTGTGGTCTCTGAATACCAGTGCACAGAGGATGCACTTCTGAACTCTGCAGAGTCAGACAAAGACGTGCTGAGGCACAACACTGAAGTCAACAACTCAGGAAGAAGATCTGTGAGGTTGCTGAACACCTCAGGAGGCAAGGATGTTTAGTTGAAACACAGTTGCAGACAGAACTTTGTTGTAAGTTCTATGGAGCCCTGCTAGGTGGGCATCGAGCATATGCACAGTGGTGCTGAAGAAGAACTCTGTTGAGATTTTGAAGGAGAAGACAGAATCACTGAGGATTCTGTGAGAGCTTTTCCAGGTGGGCATTGAGCGTAAGCACAAGGTGCTGGAGAAAGAACTCTGCTGAGAGTTTGAAAGAGAAACATAATCACTGAGGATTCTGGGAGCTCTGCCAGGTGGGAATCAAGCGAGTGGATAAGCACACAGGAGAACATAACTGCTAAACGTTCTGTGGGAGAAGATACTCTGCCAGGAGGGCGTTGAGGAAGAGTGCAGACAGGCACGAGGTGAAGGGAACTCTTTGAGTTCTGAAGTTGAAAGAAGAGTCCACTGAGGGACCTTTACTGGGTTGCTGAATACCCAGAAGGCTAAGCAAGAAGTTGTTGAAGCAGCAGGATAGCCAGGAAGGCGTCAGTTTCTCCATCTGAGGGAGAAGAAGGACAAAGAAATCCCTTAGGGGCCTGAGTGATTGTATAAGCTCAGGAGGGATAGCACCGTGTGTGCGTAGAGGTTTTGCAAGGAGTCAGACGCCAGAGTCCTTTTAAGGATATGAAAGGAGAAGAAAAGCTTAGAAGGAGCAAGTGTTTGTACATGCACGGTGAAGCTCACGGTTTGGGACCTCGTTGAGGAAAGGAGTAAAGGTCGAGGCCTTTGAAAGATTGAAATTCTTCCAAGTTTGGGAAGGAAGTGCGTAAGCTCAGGAGGGCAGTGACAGCCGTCAGATCGACAGGAGAGCGGATCTGGACTGTTGGTTTAAGTGTCCAGGAGGGGCTCAGGAGGAGCCTACAGCAGGAGGAGACTGATAGCCGTCGGATCTCACTCGGAAATCCCGTCAACCGTTGGATCGGGAGGAGTTGCGCGGAGATTTAACCTCTGGAGGAGGAGAGCACAGGAGAAGGGATCTGAGCCGTCAGATCTGGAGTAGAAGTTCTGTCAACCATTGGATTGGGAGAAGTTGCGCAGAGGTTAAGCGCAGGAGTAGGCACGCAGGAAGCTCAGGGAGGAGCATAGCAGCTGTTGGATCGGCCGATAGAATCTGGGCCGTTGGTTTTCAAGTCCAAGGAGTAGCCGGAGGACCGTAAACAGAGGGAAAACGGATCTGAACCGTCAGATCTGGGACAGATACCCGACAGTCATCGGATCTGTGGAAGCTACACAAGGCTTAGCCATCGGGAAATCGGAGTTCTCGAGGGCAAGAGAATCGAGACATCATAAGTCTCGAAAAACCGGGAAGATCAGAGCCATCCATCAGAGAGGGGATGCATGGAGGAGATCAGTGCTATCGGGAAAGAGCCAACAGGAAGGTCACCCATCGGAGTTTTGTTCATTGGGAAATTGGAGTTCCCAGGGTCAAGGAAACAGGACATCGGAAGTCCCGAAATCCCGGAGGGATCGGGGCCATCCATTTGGAAGGATGCATGGCAGAAATCAACGGCCATCGGGAACGTCCCGATAGGGAAGCGTCCATCGGAGTTGAAGCCATCGGGATATCGGGGATCCTGTATACGAGTGGCTCGTGCATTTCAAAATCGCAATCTGTGAAACCCCGATGAGTGGGGGGCAGCTGTCATCACAGCAGAGAAGGAGGATAGAGGCGTAGTGGAGGCCAGCTGTCAGCATAACGGAGCGTCGAGATTTGGACGATCGGGAATCCCGTGGGTGTATGCATTGAGGCATCACAAACCCCGTAGCCCCGACGGGGTAAGTCTGCGGTCACAGGTGATGGTCACATTGGCCAGGAGATATAGCCAACAGGGCTAGTGCGTGAAAAGGAGCTCATCGCAAATCAGGAAATCGAGAGGACAGTGACTCTCGATAGCGGAAAGTGGAAAACCCCGAACCCCGATAGTGAGTCGGGGATAACCACGGTCAAGTGCTAAAGGCCGTGACAGGGTAAAGAAAGGACCTGTGGACTGGGTCATATTTTAGCAGGGATTCCACTCGGGAATCTAAAGGGCCGCTTCGGCTCAGCAGTATAAGGGATTTGGACGATCCTGAGAGTGGGAGAGAGGGGAGGAGCGTAGGCTTACCCTCTGCCTGCATCATCAATGATCTGTCTCCTTTTATTATTTTCTAAATCAGAGTCCAATTCAAGTTTCGACTCTTTGAGCTCAGTCACCAGTGACTGTTTTGAGCAACATTCATCAGTGTTGTGCCAAGGGATTTTGTGGAAGTCACACCACTTCCTAGTGTCCTTCTTTGTCTTCTTGTCACCCTTATTTTCCTGTGTCTTGGACTGGTTGTCTTGAGGTTGGTTGTTCTGTGAGTTAGGGTTGTATTTACCATATTTTGGTTTTTGTGGATTTGCAAAACCAAACTCCCACTTGTTCTGCTTCTTAAATTTTTTCTTAATTTTGAGAGAATATCGATAAGAGGCTCCCAGTGATGAGATGTCCAAATACTCCATTTAGGTTTGGATGTACTTATGTAGAACCCCATGGTATTTCAAAAGCAGATGCCTCTTGGATTCTTTGATACACATCTTTGTGCGTAAGGTATGGAAGGTATTTGTGAACTCTGGAACTGTTTGTCCCAGCACTTGACGTAATGTGGTCCATCTCATGTATTGGTCATCATAGTTTCCAATTGGGTAATATAGTTCCTTGACCGCATCCATAAAACAATCCCAAGTGGTGTTGGCCCCAAACATTCCAGACTCCTCTGTGGAATTTTGCTCCCAATAAGTTTCCCACCAATATTTGACATGGGGGACACCTTGAGGAGGGAAAAGGTGATCTTTTCTCTATCAGAAAAAATGTTGACAAAGAAATATCCTTCTAGCATATTTAACCACTTTTCCAAAGCATCAACATCTATTTGACCTTCAAATATGGGAATATCAAAATTAACTTGTACCTTGAAAGGGGTGATGCTTCCAAAGTGTCTGCTTGATGAAAAAGGGTATATTGTTGTTGACGATCGTCGAAGGATTTTGGAAAAACTCTCCATCATTTCATCCCTCAGTCACGTGAGGCATTCCTCAATAAAAATAAATAATAGAATATTCTTCTCCCATGTCTCTTTTTTCTTCCGCCATGGGATGCCTCTTAGTCTGGTTTTCCTCAAGAGAAACTAGCTCGAGACACAACTCTCTATATCTTGACCTCGTCGCGGACATGCACTAAGAAATGACAATGAGCGGCCTCCTCTGATACCACTGATTGAGATTATTTTGAGAAATAAATGAAAGAATACATATAACTATGAAATATATAGAGATATTGCAACAAACATAGAGACGCAATAATTCACAATTTTTATTAATGATAGAAATGTACAAAAAATGTAAAAATATAGTGTGAATGACTCGCTAGAATGGTTGCATCTTATCTATGAGAAGATATGTGATGACTATGCTCATTCACAAGAATATGATGTTTACAATGAGGCTCCAAAGGTGTTTTTAACATTTAAAGAAAATCCAAAACACTAACCCCAAAATATGAAACGCCAAAAGGTTTGCGGGTCCCGATGGGGGTAGTTGATACATCAACTTCCTGAGGGTGTAACTTTTGCATACGATCTTCGCTGGGGTGCATTATTTCTCATTGTAAAGGTCTATCTGAGAGGAACACAGTTCGACTGGGCCCAGACAAGAGATTTAGGGTATCCCTTGGGCCCCCAAATGTAAAAACAAAACATTGTTTAGGGCCTCAAAATGACCCTGGAAGTTTGGGACCCGAAAAAGTGTAGAAAAATTGCCAAGGTGGAAAACTGTATTTCAATCCAGTGGAATAGGTGGGTGGCCACCGATATCCACCTGGATCAGATTCAAACAACAAAATTTAGAGGTTACTTAGAAGACATATCAAGGTACCTGTAGTAGAAATTTTAGGTTTTGGGTCATTATACTTTTGGACATATAGCATATGGACTATAGGGTTTTTGAATCATCCTGAATTTAGATTTAAACGAGTCATCTTGGGATTTTTTCTATAACCCTTTTTTCTGGGAGGTTTCAAACGATCAAATTTTGTAGACACCGAGAAGATATATCCTAGTGTAGGTGGTCCAAATTTTAGATTATAGTTCACTATACTTTAAGATATATAGTCCATGGAATACAAGGCTTTTGACTAATCTTGAAATCAATTTTAAAAGAGTTAGCTTGGCATTTTCACTTTATTTTTTTTATTTTTTTTTATCTATGAAGTTTTTGACTCTGCAATTTTTTTAATCCTGAGGAGACATAGCAAATTACATGTGACAAAATTTCTATATTTTGAGTCATTATAGCTTGCGAGATATATTTCGTGCATGTTTAGGTTGTTTACTAATCCTAAAATTAGTCTTAAAAAATAAATTTTGGTATTTTTGATATAAATTTTTATCTGTGAAGGTTTAGAATGGTAAATTTTTAGGATTTTAAGAAGGTCATTGACAACAAGATACCAGTACAAACCATTTTACTAGAGATTAATGAAGAAGGGAAAATCATACTAGAACCAAAAAAAATCCTTGAAACACGGATTAAACAATTGGGAAATCAACAAATTACATAGTATCTCATTAAATGGAAGAACCTACCATTGGAAGAGGTGACATGGGAAGAATATTTATTCTTGCATAAACACCTATGATTAGTCAAGTGTTGAGGACAACACTTTTTTTAAGGGGAGGGCCATGTGAAGCCCTAGAAAAATCCCCATGTTATGTATTAAAGCCCTTATTAAGCCTTAGATATTGAATTATTACATTTCTTTTGTTATATTTGTATGTCGGCTAGAACCATTCATTACACTTTTTCATTATAATTGTACCCTTTGTCTCCTATATATACCAAGCATACCTAGTCTTAGGATCATCTTATCTCATCTCATATTGTATTTTGAGTTAGATATATTGTAAAAGGAGGTTTTCCCCTTGAAGTGGACTACATTCATTAACATTTAATCATTTTTAAGGTGTTGGATTATAACATTAATCAAGTTTAATATACTAAAAATATATTGATGAAGACCTCTCTTGATCTCATATCGCTTAAAACCCTAGCTCGAATAGTAACAAACATTAACCCTAATGATGATTTAAATTGAATGCTCATGTGACCAGCCTTGACAAATGTCATTATACCATGGCCCTCAGTTGCCTTTTTTTTTTAGAGAAGCATGATAATCACATCCTCCATTACTCAACTTTGAGTGAAACCCCACACCCACAACTTGATAGGATTTAAAATGTGCATGTGATACAAATATCAACACCCACCTCCACTAAACGACGATAATATTCATATTAAATGTTAAAACTACCAAATAAATACAATATTGAAGCTCGCCCACTAAGGCTTAATGGGCCTTCATTTATATTTGTGTCGGTCACTGATCTATTTGACAATATTGATATCCTTACTAGAATCTCATTGTAAATGTGAACAACTTTATGTTGGAAATTGAAGTGTGAAATAAGTAGCAACACAATCAATTTCCCATCACACTACAAAATCTAGGAAAAACCTAACACCAATTCCATTAAATAGCCTGTGAATAGTCCTATCATCCACCACCTAAAAATCGACCACTACCAATGGAAAACCAAACCAATCTCAAAGCAACTGCTTTGAAACAAAGGATAAGATACTAGACATGCTAATTGAATTGTAAGAAAACAAACAAATATCTCGCTCATGATGAATGAAGAGACATGCATGGACATTAACAATACTTTCATGAATAGATATTTGAAGACATGCATGGACATTAACAATACTTTGACGAATAGATATTTGAATTACAGAGTCAATAGATTAATGAAACCATGATTTGATGATTTCAATTTAATTACAACAATCATGTGAGTATGTAGAAATCATCTGGCGATCCGCATAAGAGAATGCCAAAGATTATTAAGGATTGGATGAAAGGAATTGTTCATGAAAATATGCTCATTAATAAGTCATGCCAAAATAGGTAATGTTGGCCCCATTTACATGTGAAATGGGTTATTGGTAACATTACAATTATTTTTTTAATTTTGTTTAAAGATAGTGTTCTTTATTTTGTGTTTTTTCTTAGTAGCAAGGACTAAGAATTTTTAGAATTTGCACCCATCTCACAGGTATGTGATTGTGTCATTATCCAATACAACTTCAAAGTACATTAGAATGAGTTAGGAATGATTTTAAGGATGGAAATTTATTTTAAAATGTAGAAATTTTGGCGAATCTTAGGAATCTTTCATATACCAACTATAAATGTTGGGCGATATTTTTGTAAAAATATTCAAATTTCTAAGGATTTTATATAAGTTTGTATAAAATTTTGGCGATTTTTAAGGTAAAATAATTTTATCATATAAATTTTGGACGAATCATTTTTAGAATAGCAAATCTCTTTTTGGGAAAAACCATGAAAAATTAGCCCATGGACAAAATTTAACCCCTAAAATCATCCTTGAAATGAGTGCAAACTCCTAAATATGCTTCAACTTATTGCCCTCAAAATATAACATAATTTAACATTAATAACACATTTTGATACACTTTCACATGAACTGGAAGTATATTTCCATTTGGACAAAATAAAAATAACACCTTTTTAAAAAAAATTATATTTCAATTATAATTTTTTTATTGTCATAATTATTTTCAGAGTGGAATATAGTTTTTGATCATCATAATTATTTTCAAATTGGAATAGGAATAAGATTGCGAGTGGAAGTGGGAGATGCTTCAATTGTTTTTGAATTCTACTTAAAATAAAAAAATTAAAATACCCAATTAAAAATTAAAATATTTTACTTCTTCATAAAAATTAATCTTTATAAAACTCAAACTTATGGCTATTTATAATGTTTCACTTATATTCAACATAAACAAGGCAGCGAGGCTGTGCGTACTGCCTCCTCAGCCTGCGCGTACTGCCTCCTCAGCCTGCCATAAATTATTAAATATAAATATAGCTTTGATGGAGTATGCCGCGAATTTTCTAAGGTTATTAAGGTTGTTGCTCTGAGAAATGCAAAATACAACCATTCTCGATTCGTCGTCATGAAGTTCCGTACCTCTGCCAGCCTGCCATAAATATAAATATAGCTTTGATGGAGTATGCCGCGAATTTCCTAAGGTTATTAAGGTTGTTGCTTTGAGAAACGCAAAATACAACTATTCTCGATTCGTCGTCATGAAGTTCCGTACCTCTGCAGCCTGCCATAAATTATTAAATATAAATATAAAATTATTAAATATAAATATAAAATATAAATTCAATTTACCCTTACCCAGTTTGTCATGTCATTGAGTTAATTTTGATCTTGAAATACATGAAGGCTGCAATAACACTATAAAGTTATCAGCCAATGAAATGTAAGAAAATTTAGTTTTTTTACATACTAAAAAATAAAATTTTGAGTTTGTTATGTTACACATTAAGTTTTTTACAAAATTTTTAAAGTCAACCCAAATTAATAGAGTAGTCAAAGTGAACTCATCACTATGTATACTACCTGGGAAGCAGTGCAATAATAAAAAACGAAACATTGTAAATACTATTTATCAAACACCAAATAAAAGTATTTCAAACCTATGCCCTTATTTGGCATAGGTTTTTGGGCCCACACCTTTATAGGGGACATAAGTACTAGTCACCTTCATCTTTCATGAAAATGGTTTAGAATGTTATTTTATTTTATTAAAGTCACATAATTACAATCATGACTTATATTATATAAGTAGAATCAATGGAAAAAAATCAAAATATGAAGATAACAATTCTATTAATTCTCTACCATATTTTTTTCGTTGGCTATGCCCGCTTGGGAGCTACCAATAAGCTAATGGAACTAAAATTTTAAGATGTTTTTCTAATTATGCATTCTACTTTTATTAGAGAACACATTATAGTTAAATGGAAATTTTTTCTACCACTATTTAATATTATGCATACATTTTCATAAATATTGAAAATAAATGTGTCTCATTAATACAAATAGAGATAAAGAGAACAATAATATAAACACAGACCATTAACATAAATATTGAAAATAAATGTGTCTCATAAATACAAATATAGATAAAGAGAACAATAACATAAACACCGACCATTAAGCCTCTAAAACATTTATTACACCAAATTCTAGTTATACTTATACACTTTAAAATTTTAGGTGTGCACGCCACAATTGAGATGTGTACACACATCTCAATTGTCGTATGGACGCCAACTTTAATATTCTTTCTATGTTTTTACAACTAGGAATGCCAACAATGACATGAACATATACACTTTCGTGGGACCATTACATAAAGATAATTACTTTGTAATAAAGTCTTAACACATTTTTATAAATACTTGTATATATCCTCTTTTAGCTATATTCTTAGATCTTTTAGTTACTTACCATTTAGGATTTTACCTCATGTTATTTTTTTAAATTTTGGTATGGGTTTTCTTAGTATCACAATCTTGGTTGGTTTTATTATTATACATTTCAATGTTTTGATTGTTAATGGAAGAAACATAGTGACCAACTTGATGAGAACTCTTCATAATTCTTTTTTTTTAGAGGTTACATTGTGGCTATTTTTACCTCATTTCAAAAGGTGGTGTTATAGCATCATTTTTTTTTATGGAGGTAGTTTTTTGACATTTTGAATCTTCTTAGTAGTCCCTGTCATAGGCATAGAGGGACTATAGCGATCGATAATTCGTTGACTTCATATTAGTTTGTCCTTTGACCATAAATATTTGCATAATATCTATTGTTGGAGCTAGGGAACGAAAAGCACTGATTTTTATATAATAAAAAGTACCATATATGTAATGATCTGATTGGATAACAGATTGGAGGTCTTATTGTCGGCTTCGCTATTCCCAATGTTTTATATGTTAACATATCCAAACTTTGTTATCATATACAATCTTTTTGAATCATATATTTTTCCTATGTATTGTTTGAAGGTGGATTAATGCTAGCATTAGTTCGAATGTTTGTCTTAGCATTTTCTGCTAGCTAAATTTATCCCATTGTTTGATATGCTAGCATATCCAAAGTTTGTCCTTCAAATACATTCTCTAACATATTACTATGTGTGATTTTTTCTTTATTTTTGCATGCTTCGAGAGTCTTTGTCATTGTTGCATACATAAACAGGCCTGCCACGTTGTCGTCTTTCTTAAATTTTTTCACAAGACAACGCCCTTCGACGGTTCTGACAGTCTTAAGTGTTTACCTAATAGGTCTCACAGCCTTAAATGTTTATTATACAGTTTCATTCCACATTTTTTGATGGTGTTGTTTGCAGTGAAATTATGCAAAATTGTTCCCCATAGGCATCATTGGTTCAATGGTTGATGCTTGTTCATTGGTTCGTTCCATGCTTCTTGTTCTTGTCTGATTCAACTTTGCAAAGTTGAGGTCCTGCAGTTGCAGTTGCTTGTTCACTGGTTTGTTGTTCTTCAACTTTGCAAGTTGTTGGACCTGTTGTTGTGGTTTGCAAGTTTTGTGGCTGAGCTCTTGTCATCCCTCGTTGACGGGTAAGTTTCCATGTCATCATTTCGTTGCTATCCCTTTTTTTCTACTTGGTGTTTTTCACCTTACAAACAATCTTATTCAATGGTGGGAGTCCCTACCTCACAATTCTGTTGTAGAACATCTTTCTGTGTGCTCTTATTTTCTATTCTTGGAAACCATGCATCTTCATATGTCAGCTTCCCCATCTTGCATATTGTGCCATAGTTATTTTGAAAATTTCAATGCAAAGGGGTTTAGAAAACAAATTCGGAGTTGTCACAAGGGGGAACCATCCGCCGGGGTGTAGAGGTAGGAAATGCTTTTATTCTCTGAGTCAAAAAACTGCGTCCACCTGTTGCCTTTGTCCTATCCTTTCTATTTTATAGAACTTTATATGCGTCTTCATATGCCGACTACTCCATCTTGCATATTGTGCCATAGTTATTTCGAAAATTACAATGTAAAGTGGTTTAGAAAATGAATTCGGAGTTGTCACAAGGGGGAACGATCCATCGGGGTGTAGAGGGAGGAAATTCTTTTATTCTTTGGGTCAAAAAACTACGTCCACCTGTTTCCTTTGTCCTGTCCTTTCTATTTTGCAGAACATTTTCTACCTTTGAGAAGCTTGTAGGATGCACACGATGAATAGGTTGAAATCGGTCTTTGTGCTCAACAAATTTATAGTCTTATTTATTTGCATTGTTTCTTCTGTTTGTTTCACTTTTCAATGTAGGTTTGTTTTCTTGTCATCTGGTTTGGCGACTAGGGAGGATTGAATGTGACAAGAAGAAGGTTGAAGGATACATATCGGGATTGGTACGCAGTTCCATGTTTGTAGTTTTCTATTTTATTTTTTTTCGTTTTGTTCTTTTTTTCCCCTTCTCTCTATTTTCATACAAACTGAAAGTAGCTAAGAAACAACTTCAAAATCACAGTTCAAAAGATGAAAGAAGTAATATATGTTGAGTCGTATGAAATAGATACACACTCCATTATACATGACAACTTTGACGAGGCGTTGCATATCAATAGGATTTTTAGTTTGGATGCATTCTCATATACTGTAGGGGATTGCCTTTTCGATGGTTCTACTTCATTTTTGTTATTCCTCGATCGATCTGCACAATGGATTGATAGATTATTTCTTGGGCTGTTTAAAAAATGGCGACACTGAGGCATTGGAGTCATATGAATATGAACTGGAATCTAATTTTCTTCGGCATTTGCATGGAATACCTGATGTCGCTACGTATTTTTCAAAGATGCAGTTGTCTGCATCTCCAATTATGCTTGCACATAAGAGGGGACTTTGGGGAGATACATTTTGTATACGGTGGCTGTCTAATTGGCTCAATATATCAATTGGAATATGGTCATTGACAAGAAAAACAAGATATCTACTATTCAACAAAACTGCATCTAACAATCCATATTGCATCTTGTTCCATGATGCCAATGCCATTAGTGGTCATTATGAACCACTACTGTACAAAAAATTGTCCATATGCAATCTTGGAGGACCTCATATTTACTTGTCCCTCATTTGCAAAGAACTTGAATCGCAGTGGAAACGGATTATGCATCACATGGACTCCCATGGTTTGCAACTAGCAATAACTGTTGTATCTAGTTGTGGAGATAGTCTGTTCAATGCAATTTGTTGTTTGGTAGCAGTAGAGTTCGATGTGCAGTCATTGTGGCTTCACATTGTATAGTCCTTTTGCAATGCAATTATAGGCGGCAACCAACAGGCGTTTAGTTGCTTTCATCAACACCTTTCACCATATCTCCTAGAAAATATGACGATAGTTGCAAGTTTGCAAGAATACCTTGTAAACATGGCGCTGCCATATGAAAAAGGAAATGTGGAGGGTTGCAGATTCTGTTTGCAGTGGCTATCTATCATATTCATAGTAAATGTCCAAGTCTGGTCGGCCCTACCAGATGGAACTATCCATTCTTGGTCTATTGATTCAAATTATGACTGAACAATTGACATCCTCTCATTGAAAACATATACGACACATATCCATTCTCAACCTTTGCTTGGACATATCACTGGTTTAGGGTTCAATGTCCATGCCAACCAAACCACATCAAATCTTCATATGCATGGCATGTTGTTTAATGAGAATGAAACTCCTCCCAGTTGTGATAAGGCCATACAGGGCTTAAACAAAAAACGTAGGCTAAGTTATCACAACTTGAAAAAACTCATGTGTGAAATTTGTCCCAGTTGTGATGAGGCCATACAAGGCTTAGACAAAAAACGTAGAATAAGTTATCACAACCTGAAAAAGTTCAGACGTAAGAGAGAAAAAAACATTGGTGGTATAGGAAATATTGGCGTTCCAGTGTCCAGTGTCAATGCCATCCAAACCACATCGAATGTGAATAAGCATCACATGCTATTTATTCAGAGTGAAATTCATCCCAGCTGCAATCAGGTCATCTTGCCCTTGAACAAGAAACGTAGACTAAGTTACCACAACTTGAAAAAGGTCATGCACGAGAGAAAAAATACATTGCTACGCTTCCTTTTAGAGAGAAACTGACATATCACAATCTAAAAAAAATTGTTCGTGCACAACAGAATAGAGAGGGGTACGGTCGCATATCCCACAATGGTTATGCAACTATCCTAGAGGAAAACATTTCGTGTGCTAGAAGCAACACCATGCACTGCTACGAATGAAAACCAACAAACACTTTCTACCCATACTTCCCTGCGAAATAAAGATGCAAGACATACCTACATGAAACAAATCAAAGATACTCCTTCCATTGCATGTGCAATTTGCGATCAATTGAATTTCACAAAAACAATAAGTCTTTCATGCTTGATTTGGAAGCGAAATACCTCTGCTTGACAACACATGATAAAACATTTTCCAGTGGCAAAATTTGTCTTCCATGCAAATGGTCGCTTGAAAATGGAAAACTGCCACAATTTGCAACCCCTAACCAAATAAGATGTAATACACCACTACTAGATAGATCTAAGTGCACTTACGAAACTTGAAGACAGACTTGTGTCTCTGCGAATTGCATTTGCACAAATCAGGCCCTAGGGCTATAAATGACCCCAGACGGGCTTAACATGATCAATTGTTAATGTGCATGTTCACCTAGATGTTGTGCAAAAAGCCTTGCCACAATTCATTAGCGATACACTGACAATTGATGTGGCTCTCAAAAGATGCTTGTAATACAAAAATGTGTATCATACAGGCAAAGTGCGTGTGCATGCTATTATGAAAGCATTAAAGGAATTATGTTCTAGGGCCCTGTACAAAGCACATAAAATTTGTATAAATGAGAACTGGAACAACGTTCTTGGAGAAGAGGATGACAACTTTGCAAAGACTCTCGAAAATTCTAGTGAATTTGATACAAGTGATGAATCAGAGAATGAATCACCTGCTGAGACATTGGCGCATGGATTCACTGATTCACAATGCATTCATGATTTGCAAGACAAGATTGTTGAAATTTCACCTGCTGAGGGGCAACGTCCACTTGGAATATTCAAGGTCAAATTCGTTGAGGAAATGAACTTCCCAACACTCTTTTATGGAGATCCACGTGCCACTAACATTACAGAATGATTCAGTTTTCATAAAATAGTTCTATGGGAGCTGCTACATTCAAGTAGGGACTTCTCCTGTCACATAACAAATTTGTTTTTCAAAACAATGCACATAATAATAGAGAAAGTTATGTCTTGCATGTGGGCCCAAATAAGAAAAGGCCAATTACAAGGAAGAAATTTGTTGGCCAAGGATGTCAAGTACAAAGTAAACCAAGAAGAAATTCTGAAATCAGATATTGGATACATAGATTTCAAAAACATTCACATCATTCTTGACTATTTGCAACAAAACAAGAAAACTATTTTTGCAATGATCCGACAATTGGGCCCGCCAACATTTTTCATCACATTTACAAGTGTAGATCATTACTGGGATCCATTGGTGGCTTCCGTATTTGACTTGCATAGGAACAAGAAATGTAAAAAACAAACCGATACACTAGAAAATAATGGCATTGACTACCTCATAACAAAATACCCAGTGACATGTACTTGCTACTATAGACATAGAATAAATGCTTTGAGACAATTGATATGCCATGATGAAATGTTTTTCGAAAAAATATCGTACTAATTTTTTTTGACTGGATTCTAGAATAGGGGGAATGAACATGACCACACACTGTAGTGGATAGAGGGTGCACTAGTCTATGGAGCTGACAACAATTCACAGATCGAGCAATTTGTGGACAAATAAATAACATGCAACATATATCATTCGTATCTAGAACTTGCCAAATTTCATAGACATTATCATACAAGAAGTTGTAGAAAACAAAAAAAATCACACTGTAGATACAACTTTCCCGTGCCACCAATGAGAACAACAAGAATCATAGAGGCACTTATTTTAGAGGAAAATGTTGTTGATGAGAAATCTAAATCCTTGTTCACATTTCTAGAACAAGGATAGTTTGACGAGTTGATGATCTTCGATGAACTCTTGATAGAGCTAAATCTATCAGAAGATGAGAACATCCAAGCCATACAATGTACGCTTAAACAACCAACAATTTTCCTTAAATGAAAACTTTCCCATATTTGGAACAACAGTTTCTCCAAGGACATGCCAGTTATGTGGAATGCAAATACAAATGCGCAGTATGTCCTCAATGCGTATGTTGCAACATCGTACTGTACCTTGCATATGTCAAAGGTTGACAAATCTATGACAAGTGCATTCAGAAGAATACATAAAGAACATGAAAGAAGTCATATTGATGTCATACAAATGATACATATTCTTGGAAATACATTGCTTAATATTCAACAAATGTCAGCTCAACAAGCAGTACACATTGCACGTTCCCTGCCCCTCAATTGTAGTTCAAGAAAATGTGTTTTAATAAACACATCTCCACTTGAGAAATGTACATTTGTGCTTAAACCACCAGTTTTTATAGAACAAGAACCTGACAATTCAAAATATGTGCTATGTCACTCTATTATTAATTATTAACTCCAGATTCCATCTCCTATTAGGTATATCTGCTTAGCAGAATTCATACTGCATTACAAAAAAAATGGTTCAATCATATCAAAAATAAAAAAACCCTCTGTGATATGGTTTGTGAAATAGAATAAACATTCTGACTATGAAAACTATTGTAGAGAAAAATTGTTGCTATACGTTCCATTCGATGAAAATGAAGAGACATTAAAACATAACTTCTCTATATGGGAAGCTGGATTTTTTGCCTCTGAGACTATAGTGAAAATCAATGAAGCTAGATTTACTTACAATGTTAATACAACACAGGGTGATCTAGAAATTGCAGTTAATGAGCTAGAAAATCCTGACAATCTTGATGAGACATTCACAAACCAAAAAACAACCAGAACTCCCTGCGAGTCCTATGAATTACAAGAGGATTTGCCTCTTCCTCGAGCAGGTGGCAGTGAAAAACGTATCAATCTTGGTTTTCAAGTCACAAAACATCCTTTCCTTATTGAAAATAATGAATACCACAGAATAAGACATCTGTTGAATAGAGAACAACAAACAATTCTAAAGGACATTGCGCTTAAAAAACGCTTGAACATGGACACTCCTATGCACTTGTTCCTTACAGGAAGAGCAGGAACAGGCAAGACATTCACAATGAAAGAACTGTTCCAAATTCTTATATGAATGATTCGAACAATTCCTCTGATCCTATGAAACCAAAGGGACTAATAGTTGCATACACAGGAAAAGCTGCATATAATGCAGGTGGAACAACAGTCCACTCTGCATTTTTAATGCCTTTTAACAAGTTGCAGTTTCTTCCACTTATAAAGGAAATGTTAGATACATTGTCTAAGATTTATGACAAACTCCAACTTTTCTTTATAGATGAAGCATATTTGATTGGAAGTCACTTCTTGTATTCTATTGACAACTGACTAAGAAACATAAAACATGT
Organism: Picea engelmannii; assembly: GCA_009831015.1. Classification (NCBI taxonomy): domain Eukaryota; kingdom Viridiplantae; phylum Streptophyta; class Pinopsida; order Pinales; family Pinaceae; genus Picea; species Picea engelmannii. The sequence goes on from ML782195.1 coordinate 385,041, forward strand.
GCACAGGAAATAATTTGGAAACATTGACATGATATTCTTTGGGGATCTTTACCAGGCACAACCAATCCAAGATTCTTTGATATTTGAACAACCCACGGTTAACATGCAAACAATGACGCATGACTTCTGGAGAGACAATATTAAATGCTTTGAATTGCATACTACAATGTGCCAGACAGATGAAACATTTATTGCAATTCTGAATAGAATGTGGACAAACAACCAAATATATGATGACTTAACATATATCAATTTGTGGTCTTGCGACCTACACCAATAGACCCAATGTTCCCTTACCTGTTCTACACAAATAAGGATGTTGCAATGCATAATAGTAATATGCTATTGCTCATGCGCGGCGATGATATCATCATCAATTCAATTGACCTGGAAGAAGACAACCATGGAAATGTGCCACGTCATGAACATACAACCACTTTACCTTTGCAGCTTGTCCTGAAATTAGAAATGATGGTTGAAATATATGTCTGCAACTATGATTCACAAGATGGCTTGGTCAATGGTGCAGATGGAATACTCAAAGTCTATACGAAAACATAAAAACTTGATGTCCTTTGGATTAAGTTCCATGAACCGCATATAGTCAATTGACAAGCAAGCAAGTTGGCTTATCTATATATTTCAAACACTACAAGTGATTGGACACCTATTTTGAGAATATCAAAGCCAATATCGACATCAACAAAGATAGGTCGATTGAAGATTTGAAAACAGTTTAAAATTAAACTTGCATGTGCACGTACAATCCATAGATCACAAGGACTAACACTTGATAATGTTGCATTTCATCCTGCTGGAATTTAGATACATGGACATGTATATACAACACTGTCCCATGTCAGAAGCATAGACTCCTTGTATTTACTAAGTCCTCTTACAAACGATAACTTCAAAGTCAAACAAAAAGTTGATATTGAAATGGATCACCTCAGGACCACCACAAAATGGAAACTGCAGTATGATTACCAATCCATACAAACAAATTCATCTGTATCAATTCTCTCGCTTAACACACACAACTTACATGCACACATGGATGATATAATCAATGACTATGATACAATGGAATACAATATTTTGTGCTTGCAGGAAACATATATGACATTATGGATGCAAAACAAACAATTTCCAAATCACAATTGGATATCAAGTTACATTACACATGGGGTGATGATATTGGTGAAAAAACATGTACCAATTTTGCACCATATACATTTCGAAGAAAAGAATGTTGAGATGGTGCTTGCAAAGATATTTTTCCATGGAACATAAATTGCAATATTGAATCTGTATGCTTCTCCCCATGCAACATTCTCCAATATACTAAACGTTATTTCCAATGCATTAGGTCATTTCCATCTGAATAGACCCATTGTGATTTTAGGATACTTCAATATTGACATGCTACAAAATAATGTCAGAATAAAAGAATTGGAAAACTACATGTGCAAATACAGTCTCTGCTTTCTTTTGAACAACAAAAGCCATGTGAAAAAACACTTATTGACCATGTGTGGTCAAATGTTCCCATTCCTCAATACAACATCTTTATCTTAGACACATATTGGTCTGATCGTGATACAATTGGTATTGCACCTGAATTATGAAATATACATCAAACATATTGCAAAGTCATATTTCTATGTTTCAAAGCATATCTATATAGCTTGTTGGCAAAAAAAAAAAAAAAACAAATTATCCAACTTCTTAGTTTCCCTTGGTTTGTACACATACTAGTTTGGTCATCAAACAGTTGGTGTTGCACTTGAATTATCAAATATACATCAGGCATATTGCAGAATCATATTTGTATTCTTCAAACCATATCTGTGTATCTTGTTGCAGAAAATTGAGATATCCAACTTCTTAGTTTCCCCTAGTTTGTAATTGCTTTTGGTCACATTTTTTTTGGGAAAATAAAATAAAATATATATATATATATATACACAAAAAAAAAAAAAAACTTGAGTGAACTAAAAAAAAGAAAAAAGGAAAAGAAGGTACATTCTTCTAACACTATTTGTTACTCTATTCCTCTTATTCTAGTTTATTTAGTCTATGTACATAGTACTTTCCTTTTTGTTTACATGTCAACTTATGTTCATGTCCATTTTGTTTTGTTCTTTTATTCATAGACACAAACAGGAAAACTAGACACCACAAAGAACTCCTAACCAAGAATGTAGAAGAATCCATGCAAAGGTGCATTTTTCTACCCGTGTTCCATATCCAGTGGTTTTTCGTTTACTCTGTCTGTATTTGTTGAATTGGTTTGCAACTCTGGTTTTTTTTTTTCCCTCCTTGGACACTCCATATCTTCCTATACATTGGCTTGTCTTCGTGTCAATTATATTTTCTGTGTTGCTATCTTGAAATAAATAAATTTGTACTCCATCTTTTCTTTTCATGTGTTCCTATGTAACAATTTGCTTTCATGTCGGTTCTTACCTCCCTTTCTTTTCCATGTTCTATACTTAGTTGTTCTCCCCCCCCTTTTTTTCCCTCTATTATTCATTTCTAATTCTATACTTAGTCCCATGTCTATTCTCACGGGTTCCCAGGATGACAGACTGGAAGATTTCATGTCCATTTATATCTCTACATCACGAGTCCGACCGACCGTCGTTATTTTTCATAGTTCACAAATTTTATGGCTGTCGGTTCCTGCATAGGCACCATCAAAATCTCATGCCCCGTGTGCGTGGTATACATCTTGTGCCCGAAACTTCAGTGATCTACAATTCGACCCAAACTTGAAGCTTGCGACTCATTTTTCCCAGCATCTGTTGATATTTCAAAGCATCTATTGATATTTTTCCCAATTCGTCTCAACAATTAGCCAATTGTATGGCCACGGGTTCCCCCCCAATGCATTATCGAACTCCCATGCCCATCTACAATTGGACCCCAGGCTCCTCAAACTCCCAAGCCTCACTCTTTATCGAACTCACAATTTGTATATCCATCTATATCTTGACATCACCAGTCTGATCGAGTGCTTACGTTTCCTTAGAAAATTTTATGGCCGTGGGTTCCTGCCTACACGTTATCGAACTCTCATTCCCTGTGTTTTAAGTATATATCTTCCATACAAAACTTGGGTGATCCATGTCTATGCTCGTGGGTTCCCAGACGATGGAGTGGCAGATTTCATGTCCATCTATATCTCTACATCACGAGTCCGACCGACCGCCGTTCATTTTCATAGTTCACAAATTTTATGGTCACGAGTTCCAATGTGAGCGCCATCCAACTCTCATGCATCATGTGTGTGGTATACATCTTGCGCATGAAACTTCAGTGATCTACAATTTGACCTAGACTTGAAGCTTGCGACTCATTTTTCCCGTCTGTTGATATATTTTCCTGTTCGCCTCAACAATTAGCCAATTTTATGACCGCGGGTTCCCCCTCAATGCATTATCGAACTCCCATGCCCATCTACAATTCAACCTTGACCTCCTCGAACGCCCAAGCCTCACTCTTTATCGAACTCACAATTTGTATATCCATCTATATCTTGACATCACGAGTCCAATCGAGCGCTTACGTTTCCTTAGCCAATTTTATGGTCGTGGGTTCCTGGCTACGTGTTATCGAAATCTCATTCCCCATGTTCCGAGTATACATATTCCATCCAAAACTTGGGTGATCCATGTCTATTCTTGCAGGTTCCCAGACGACGGAGTGGGAAATTTCATGTCCATCTATATCTCTACATCACGAGTCTGACCGACCGTTGTTCGTTTTCATAGTTCGCAAATTTTATGGATGCAGGTTCCTGTGTGGGTGCCATCCAAATCTCATGCACCATGTGCGTGGTACACATCTTGTGCCTGAAACTTCGGTGATCTACAATTCGACCTGGACTCAAATCTTGCGACTCATTTTTCCCAACATCTGTTGAAATTTCAAAGCATTTGTTGATATATTTCCCTGTTCTTCTCAACAGTTAGCCAATTTTATGACTGCAGGTTCCCCCCCAATGCATTATCAAACTCCCATGCCCATCTACAATTCGACCCCAGCCTTCTTGAACTCCCAAGCCTCACTCTTTATCAAATTCACAATTTGTATATCCATCTATATCTTGACATCACGAGTACGACCGAGTGCTTACGTTTCCTTAGCCAATTTTATGGCCGTGGGTTCTCGGCTACACGTTATCGAAATCTCATTGCTCGTGTTTCGAGTATACATATTCCATCAAAAAATCGGGTGATCCATGTCTATGCTCGTGAGTTCCCAAACGACGGAGTGGTATATTTCATGTCCATATATATCTCTACATCACGAGTCCGATCGACCATCGCTCCTTTTCATAGTTCGCGAAGTTTGTGGCCACGGGTTCTTGTGTGGGTGCCATCCAACTCTCATGCCCCGTGTGCGCGATATACATCTTGTGCCTGAAACTTCGGTTATCTATAATTCGACCCGGACTTAAAGCTTGCGACTCATTTTTCCCAACATCTATTGATATTTCAAAGCATTTGTTGATATACTTCCCTGTTTGTCTCAACAATTATCCAATTTTATGATCGCGGGTTCCCCTCCAATGCATTATCGAACTCCCATGCCCCATGTTCGGATAACATGTTGCATCCAAAACTCCGATTATCTACAATTTGACCCCAGTCTCCTCCAACTCACAAGCCTCGCTCTTTATCGAACTCACAAATTGTATATCAATCTATATCTTGGCATCATGAGTCTGGCCAAGCGCTTTCATTTCCTTAGCCAATTTTATGGCCGCGGGTTCTCAGGTACACGTTATCAAACTCTCATTCCCTGTGTTCCAAGTATACATCTTCCATTCAAAACTTGGGTGATCTACAATTCCAACACAGATTCTGATCTAAAAATAGGGGGCTGACTTGTTATGCTATGCAAGCACCCTCTACTCCATTAAAATAAACTTTAGGACCCTCCTCAATGTCTTAGTTGTGAAAGAGGTTTTATGTGTCAAGTTTATGCTTCTTTTAAATGTTTATGTATGATTTCTTTGTAAGGTTAAATATGTGGTTTAAATAAATACACAACAAACATAACTTTCAGCAAATAAACCAGCAAACTCACAACAAAGACAAGATGATAAAGGAGTTCACCCTCAATTGGGCTACATCTCCTTGAGCCTCCATCAATGGCTAGGCTCTCTGGGATTAGTTTGTCAAAGATTATTTTACAAGATAATTCTCAACTATGATGGATTTAATGACTGTACCATTGAGTTCAAAATACATAAAACCCCCAAAAATGACTAATAGAACTCTAAAAACAGACCATGGCTCATCCGAGCATGACCTCTTCTACATGCCCTCTTCTACATGTGGCCTTGAGCTTCCCTGAGCTTCCTTGTGGAAAAAAACACCTACAAAAGTCTTCAAATTCCTCTTAAACCTATCCCAATGTGTTCAAAGCATAAAAATTAGTCAAAAATGATTGTTCATTCACAGAAAATAGACTTGGGCTCATCTGAGCATGGCCTCCTTCAATGGTGGCCCTAAGCTCCCTAGAGCTCCTGAAACTTCAAGGTAGAAAAACCTGCAAAATAAGTCTTCAAATGGATTTGAAAATAGTTCCAATGGATTCAGAGCATCCAAAAACCCCTAGCTGGGCTTTTTCGGCACCTCATTTGGCCAAAAGAAGAAGTTAGGCCTCCTGCCATTTTTCTCCTTCAAGCTTGTTGTCTCTGGTTTGCCAAAATGCACTCCTGTGTGATTAACTTGGATTCTAGTCATTTCCCATGCCTAAACCCAGCACACGTGTTGTTTCCACAATTCACACCATAATGTATCACTGTTAGAGTACCTAGCCCCCAATTTACGGAGGTGTTGGATGCATGGGGCCATGTGGCCAAGTCTAAATGCAAAAAAAAAGGATCCAATGCCAAATGGCATGAGCACTTGACAAGTGGCGACGGATGCAAAGGAGGTTGCATGACCATTGGGCGCATGCATTTGGTTTTTGAGGTGTGTTCACATAGGATAACACATGCAATCGGGGGTTGGGGCTAAGCCCCAGCGCAGACGCGCCACAACATACCACATAGTCAAACTTAAATAACATTTAAACCCTTTGTATTACAAGGACCACCGTGTGGGCTAGTGGTAGCCCACACATTGCAAAAGTGTTGAAACTTGGAGGGGAGGTCAGGGGTTTGATTCCCACGGACTCCAATAACATTTTACCACTATAACCAAAAAAATAGGGTGCCACGTGGAAGCCCATGTCTGGGCCACGTGGCACCACTCTATTGTTCAATTTAGATGCCACATGTCGAAACATGATTTGCCCACATCTGCCACTCGGTTGTACAATTATCACTTGCCACATCATCAACTACCATGTCATCATACGTTCATGCAATGTCAATTGTACGGTCATGCCACGTCAGTTGTACGGCCCTTGCCACGTCAATTGTATGGACTGTAGAGTCAGCAAAATTTTTGCTTGTTTGGCAAATCGAACAGATCACGATATCTCACTCATTCGATGTTTGTTTGACCCCATTTGAAGTGCGTTGGGTTCGTGACGACGAGGCCTATGCACCCGTTTGTTTTGAGGTGATTCTGAACACTTGATTTTTGGGCTAAAATTTGATTGTTTTTGCTGATGTGATTGCCATTGATAGCTAGAGATTTAGCTATTGGTATTATTGTGCAAGTTTGTGTTGAAGTTTGAGATCTTTCCAAAGATGGAGGAAGATTCAAACATTGATAGTTCTCATATATCTTCATTATCCAATTTCTTTGACAAAGAGATGTTGAAGGAGTTTCTAATCATGAGAGATGTGGTGCAAGAGATGTGGGAAGATAGAAAGGAGAGCATTGTCCTTCAAGAGAAGTTGATGGCCATGAAGGATGAGAAGCACTAGCTTCTTGAAAAGTTGCATGAGACAGAGACTCAACTCCATGAGGCAAAGAAAACCCTTACCAAGTACATGCATGAACATGACATATGTAATGTTGGTTTTTCTTCAAATTCCTCTCAAGATGAATGCTTAGGTGTTTTTGAAAATCACACTAGAGGAATAGGGTCCAAGTTATTGTTAAAAATGGGATATGTAGGTAGAGGGTTAGGCAAGCATGCACAAGGAATTGTTGAGCCTATTGTTGTTGAGGATAGGCCCAAGTATAGGGGTCTTGGATATGAACAGAAAGATGGAGCATATTCCAAAGTTGAGGAGACAAGGGAAACAGTTCCAAGAACAACTTTTGTTGCAAGTTCAATCCCTCAAGAATGCAAAGCATTTTTTCAAGATGAATTCAAATGTGTGAAACAAAAGAGTTGTGACAACCATGAGGACAATAAAAATGCTGTTGGTCTTCAAAAGAGAGCTAGTAACTCTTCAAATTCACCTTCTCTAGAAGGCGATAAAGGTGAATGTTCAAGAAATTTTGTTGCAAGTTCAATCCCTCAAGCATGCAAAGCATGTGTTCAAGATGAATGCAAATGTGTGAAACAAAAGAGTTGTGACATCCACAAGGACAAGAAAAATGTTGTTGGTATTCAAAAGAGAGCTAGTAACTCTTCAAATTCACCTCCTCAACAAGGCGATAAAGGTGAATGTTCAAGAACTTTTGTTGCAAGTTCAATCCCTGAAGCATGAAAATCATGTGTTCAAGATGAATGCAAATGTGTGAAACAAAAGAGTTGTGACAGCCGCGAGGACAAGAAAAATGTTGTTGGTCTTCAAAAGAGAGCTAGTAACTCTTCAAATTCACCTCCTCAAGAAGGCAATAAAGGTGAATGTTCAAGAACTTTTGTTGCAAGTTCAATCCCTCAAACATGCAAAGCATGTGTTCAAGATGAATGCAAATTTGTGAAACAAAAGAGTTGTGACAGCCATGAGGACAAGAAAAATCTTGTTGGTCTTCAAAAGAGAGCTAGTAACTCTTCAAATTCACTTCCTCAAGAAAGCGATAAAGGTGAATGTTCAAGAACTTTTGTTGCAAGCTCAATCCCTCAAGCATGCAAAGCATGTGTTCAAGATGAATGCAAATGTGTGAAACAAAAGAGTTGTGACAGCCATGAGGACAAGAACATCTTTTTTGGTTTTCAAAGGAGAGCTCGTAACTCTTCAAATTCACCTCGTCAAGAAGGTGATAAAGGTGAATGTTCAAGGTATATTTCTGCTTATCATTCGGTTGCTTTTGATTATGTTAATCATGGTAAATTTGCATGTAAAAATGGAAGAAAAATTCCATGTACATATTGTGGTTTAGATAACCATCATGTTTCATGATGTTGGAAAAGATTGACCATATTCAGGAAACTTTCGAAGCAAAGGCAACTTGAAAAGAAGATGCAAAAGATTTGCACTCATTGCCAGAAGAGGGGTCATGTCATTGACCAATGTTGGACATTGCATCCAACCACTCATCCACATCACAAGATGCAGATGGATAAATAGACTGGAAAGAATGGAAGAGGAGATTCCATCATCGATGTGAGTCGAGATGATTCACAAGAAGACGATTTTCAACAGAAAAAGTCACCATTGAAATGCCTTGGTAAGAAATGGTTAGATTTCTTGAACAAGTAAGGCTTGCATTTCTTTGTTTGTAAGATGCACTTTTCAGCCTTATGTATCCTTTTCTGTTGAAATTTTGACAAGTTGCAGCAGTTTATCATAACTTGTATGATGGAAGTTTCCATGTGAATGTGATTCTTTTGAAGGCATTCTTGTTGTTGCACAACTTCGCCAGGAGGATGTAAAAGATGGGTATGATACTCACTTATTACAGCCATTTAAATTTTCATTTTCAGCTCTTATGTACCCACATGTTTTTGGGTTTATGTACTTATGTTTGTACTTGAAGGAGAGTTGAAGAGTTATGCACATGCATGTGATTTTGTATGTGTAAACAATGAACTTGGTGAGAGTTCATTATGAGTGACCCATGATTGTAACATGGTTGTGTATCATGAATGTCGACTTGTCATTGGGAATGTCGATATGTTTCAAATGGGTCTCGACTTGTGTCGATATTCTCTTGACGACTATGTTGTGTCGATCATGTTTTTCGACTTATGTTGAGTTGATGGTGTTTGTTGGCTTGTAAGTCAATATTGAGTACACCAAGATGCAGGAAAATGCCATGTTCTTTGATGAAGTACAAGATGCGACCGTTTGCTTGAAGAGAAAGAAGACTTTGTTGGCATAATTTTCAGTCTTGTATCAAGTTTGTTTTCAATATTGATGGTTTTCTTGGCTTGTGACAAGATGTCATAGGAAACTTTATGCAGCCATTGTAGAGCAGATTGTGTTGATGCCAAAGAGTTCACAAGAGGGACTTGATTCTCAGTGGGAAGGTTGTCAGTCTTCCAAGCACAAAGAGAACAGTGGTTGAGGGACATAGTCAATTGTAGTGCAAGGCATGTCAAGGTACCCAAGTGATTGCCAAAAAGACTTTTCAAATAGAATCCGTTGATAGAACTTGGAAGCAGAAGAGTATTAAAACTCAGGCAGATAATCATCAGCTTTTGTGGGTCCAAAAGCCTTTTAGTGGGAAGGTGTGATCAGAATCTAGACTAGGGGTCAAATTTTAGACCAAAAATCAAAGTGTTCACAACTGCCTCAAGACGAATGGGTGTGTAGGCCTCATTGTCATGAACCAAACTCACTTTGAACGGGGTCAAATAGACATCGGATGAGTGAGATATCGCGATCTATTCGATTTCCCAAACATGCAAAAAATTTGCTGACTATACAATCCGTAATGATGACATGGCACGGGCCGTACAAATGACATGGAATGACCATACAGATGACATGGAATGACCGTACACTGATGTGGAAGTTGATGATGTGGCAAGTGCTGATTGGAAAACTGAGTGGCAGATGTGGGCGAATCATGTTTCGACACATGGCATGTGAATTGACCAATAGAGTGGTGTCACGTGGCCCAAACATGGACTGCCACGTGGCACCCCATTTTTTTGGTTATATTGGTAAAAGGTTATTGGAGTCTGTGAGAATCGAACCCCGAACCTCCCCTCCAAGGTTCAACACTTTTGCAATGTGTGGGATACCACTAGCCCACACGGTGGTCCTTGTAATACAAAGGGTTTAAATGTTATTTAAGTTTGACTATGTGGTATGTTGGGGCACGTCCGGGCTGGGGCTTAGTCCCAGCCCCCGGTTGCGGTGTGTTCTCCCATGTGACCACACCTCAAAAACCAAATGCATGTGCCCAATGGTCATGCAACCGCCTTTTCATCCACCGCCACTTGTCAAGTGCTCATGCCATTTGGCATTGGAGCCTTTTTTTCGTGTTTAGACTTGGCCACATCGCCCCATGTGTCCAACACCTTCGCAAATTGGGGGTTAGGTACACTAACAGTGCTACATTATGGAACAAATTGTGGAAACAATGCATGTGCTGGGTTTAGGCATGAGAAATGCCCATAAGCTAGGTTACTCACACAGGAGTGCATTTTGGCGAACCAGAGACAACAAGCTTGAAGGAGAAAAATGGCAGGAGGGCTAACTTCTTCATATTTTGGCCAAATGAGGTGCCGAAAAATCCTAGCTAGGGGATTTTGGATGTTCTGAATCCATTGGCACTATTTTCAAAGCCATTTGGAGACTTCTTTTGTAGGTTTTTCTACCTTGAAGTCTCAGGAGCTTCAGGGAGCTTAGGGCCACCATTGAAGGAGGCCATGGTCAGATGAGCCCAAGTCTATTTTTTGTGACTGAATAGTCATTTTTGACTAATAGTTATGCTCTAAACACATTGGGATAGGTTTCAGAGGTATTTGAGTACTTTTACAGGTGCTTTTTCCACAATAAATCTCAGGGAATCTCAAGGCCACATGTAGAAGAGGTCATGCCCGAATGAGCCATGGTCCATTTTCAGAGGGTTAGGAAAGCATGCAGAAGGCATTGATGAGCCTATTTTTGTTGAGGAGAGGCCCAAGTATAGTGGTCTTGGATATGAACATAAAGATGGAGCATATTCCAAAGTTGAGGAGACAAGGAAAACAATTCCAAGAACAACTTTTGTTGCAAGTTCAATCCCTCAAGCATGCAAAAAATGTGTTCAAGATGAATGCAAATGTGTGAAACAAAAGACTTGTGATAGCCATGAGGACAAGAAAAATGTTGTTGGTCTTCAAAAGAGAGCTCGTAACTCTTCAAATTCACCTCCTCAAGAAGACGATAAAGGTGAATGTTCAAGAACTTTTGTTGCAAGTTCAATCCCTCAAGCATGCAAAGCATGTGTTCAAGATGAATGCAAATGTGTGAAACAAAAGAGTTGTGACAGCCATGAGGACAAGAAAAATGTTGTTGGTATTCAAAAGAGAGCTAGTAACTCTTCAAATTCACCTCCTCAACAAGGTGATAAAGGTGAATGTTCAAGAAATTTTGTTGCAAGTTCAATCCCTCAAGCATGCAAAGCATGTGTTCAAGATGAATGCAAAGGTGTGAAACAAAGGAGTTGTGACAGCCATGAGGACAAGAAAAATGTTGTTGGTCTTCAAAAGAGAGCTAGTAACTCTTCAAATTCACCTCCTCAAGAAGGCGATAAAGGTGAATGTTCAAGAGCGTTTGTTGCAAGTTCAATCCCTCAAGCATGCAAAGCATGTGTTCAAGATGAATGAAAATGTGTGAAACAAAAGAGTTGTGATAGCCATGAGGAAAAGAAAAATGTTGTTGGTCTTCAAAAGAGAGCTAGTAACTCTTCAAATTCACCTCCTCAAGAAGGCGATAAAGGTGAATGTTCAAGAACTTTTGTTGTAAGTTCAATCCCACAAGCATTCAAAACATGTGTTCAAGATGAATGCAAATGTGTGAAACAAAAGAGTTGTGACAGCCATGAGGACATGAACATCTTTGTTGGTCTTCAAAGGAGAGCTGGTAACTCTTCAAATTCACCTCCTCAAGAAGGCGATAAAGGTGAATGTTCAAGTTATATTTTTGCTTATCATTCAGTTGCTTTTGATTATGTTAAGAATGGTAAATTTCCATGTAAAAATGGAAGAAAAAGTCCATGTACATATTGTGGTTTAGATAACCATCATGTTTCAAGATGTTGGAAAAGATTGACCATATTCAGGAAACTTTCCAAGAAAAGGAAACTTGAAAAGAAGATGAAAAAGATTTGCACTCATTGCCAGAAGAGGGGTCATCTCATTGACCAATGTTGGACATTGCATCCAACAACTCATCCACATCACAAGATGTAGATGGATAAAGAGACTAGCAAGAATGGAAGAGGAGATTCCATCATCAATGTGAGTCAAGATGATTCACGAAGATGATTTTCAACAGAAAAAGTCACCATTGAAATGGCTTGGTAAGAAATAGTTAGATTTCTTGAACAAGTAAGGCTTACATTTGTTTGTTTGTAAGATGCACTTTTTAGCCTTATGTATCCTTTTTTGTTGAAAGTTTGACAAGTTGCAGCAGTTTATCATAACTTGTATGATGCAAGTTTGCATGTGAATGCGATTAATTTGAAGGCATTCTTGTTGTTGCACAACTTCTCCAGAAGGATGTAAAAGATGGGTATGATACTCACTTATTACAACCATTTAGCTTTTCATTTTTAGCTCTTATGTACCCACATGTTTTTGGGTTTATATACTTATGTTTGTACTTGAAGGAGAGTTGAAGAGCTATGCACATGCATGTGATTTGTATGTGTAAACAATGAACTTGGTGAGAGTTCATTATGAGTGACCCATGATTGTAACATGGTTTTGTATCATGAATGTCAACTTGTCATTGGGAATGTCGATATGTTTCAAATGGGTCTCGACTTGTGTCGATATTCTCTTGACGACTATGTTGTGTTGATCATGTTTTTTGACTTATGTTGAGTTGATGGTGTTTGTTGGCTTGTAAGTCAATATTGAGTACACCAAGATGCAGGAAAACGCCATGTGCTTTGATGAATTACAAGATGTGACCATTTTCTTGAAGAGAAAAAAGACTTTGTTGGCATCATTTTCAGTCTTGTATCAAGTTTGTTTTCAAGATTGATGGTTTTCTTAGTTTGTGACAAGATTTCGTAGGAAACTTTATGCAGCCATTGTAAAGTAGATTGTGTTGACGCCAAAGAGTTCCCAAGAGGGACTTGATTCTCAGTGGGAAGGCTGTCAGTCTTCCAAGCACAAAGAGAACAGTGGGTCAGCAGCAGCCAGAGAACAGTGGTTGAGGGACATAACCAGTTGCAGTGCAAGGCATGTCAAGGTACCCAGGTGATTGCCAAAAATACTTTTCAAGTAGAATTAGTTGATAGAACTTGGAAGCAGAAGAGTGTTAAAGCTCAGGCAGATAATCATCAACTTTTGTGGGTCCAAAATCCTTTTAGTGGGAGAACACACCGCAATCGGGGGCTGGGGCTAAGCCCCAGCCCGAACGTGCCGCAACATACCACATAGTCAAACTTAAATAACATTTAAACCCTTTGTATTACAAGGACAACCATGTGGGCTAGTGGTAGCCCACACATTGCAAAAGCATTGAACCTTGGAGGGGAGTTTCAGGGTTCGATTCCCACAGAATCCAATAATATTTTACCACTATAACCAAAAAAATGGGGTGCCACATGGCAACCCATGTCTGGGCCACGTGGCACCACTCTATTGGTCAATTCACATGCCACGTGTCGAAACATGATTCGCCCACATCTGCCACTCGATTGTCTAATCAACACTTGCCACATCATCAAATGTCAGGTTAGGATACGGTCATGCCATGTCAGCTGTATGGTCATGCCACATCATCTGTACGACCCCTGCCACGTCATATGTACAGACTGTACAGTCAGCAAAAATTTTGCCTGTTTGGCAAATCGAACAGATCGTGATATCTCACTCATCCGATGTTCGTTTGACCCAGTTTGAAGTGCGTTGGGTTCATGACAACGAGGAATACACACCCATTTGTTTTGAGGTGATTTCGAACACTTTGATTTTTGGGCTAAAATTTGACCCCGGGTCCAGATTCTGATCAGATTCCCAAGTTCAAAAAAGTACCAAAGCATATTTAATTCTCGTCCATGCCTGCCATGTTCACCCCTTACCAATAGACATTACTTATGATTTTACCGGTGAGACATTTCACAGATGTTCGAAAATATTGGCGTTAATAAGCGGAAAGATCGAGGCAATCTCCCATTAAAATGCATTTATCGGAGAATATTATGGAATATGAATAGTTTCCTCTGTCAATATTGAATTCGCAAAACAAATGATTTTTTATTTTTTTTTAATACGTCATTGTAGCAATAATTCGTTATTGTGTTGGCCCACTGTCATCTACAAAGGTGTTCACATGATTCCTCTCTTGAATATTGTGCACATAATTTTAGAACCTTATAGGTTTGCATATCTAAGGCTCTGCTTGCATATGAAAATGTTGCTCCACCATTCCAATTTGAACATAGTTTTCATTTGGGCCACATAGAACAACAATAAAATAAAATAATATGAAATTTGTTTAAGTAAATATCAAAAAATTATCTTCTGACTTGAACCTACTTTTGTCAAGATCCAAATATATTACACAACTGCCAATGTTTTCCCTGCTTTGCAATAGTTTATCGATTTCTCTGCCATCTTTGCATGCTTTTCCAATGGAAATTGATTGCACTTTTATTAGCTTTGAAAAGATTGGCATTAAAAGGTGAAAAGGTTGAGGGCATCTTCCATTAAAACACATTCAACCAATATTTACCGGAGATTGTATTATAATGTTGCAGCGTCCATTTTAAATACAATAAGGAGCGAATGAAGGTTTTCATCACCTTATGGCTGCATCTTGACACCATGTCTGTGGAGATACCCTGAATATTTTCGAGCGCAAGGACAAACGTTTTCAGTGGTCCATAGCTTATGACTACTACTCGTCCACTTCTGCCCAAATGAAAGTTATATTGAAATCGGAAATTGCAATGACACACTGTATCCCCGATTTTTTTTTTTTACTTTAGGGAGTTGGTCACATGCTGTGCCAAGAACTATATTCTGAACCAACAGATTGTCCAGATGGGTGACCATTTCCAAATATTCCTATCGCCTAAAGTATTTCGAAAGATGTTAACACTTCCCGAACCAATGCCTACTTTCAAGGGAGAGAATTGCAAGCAGTCCTTAAAGAATCATGGCAATGAACTAGACCTCTTGCCGAAGTTATTGCTGAAGTTATTGTAGGACCTAGCGCCCGCTCCCCGAGAAATGGCCATATTACAGGTCAGTGCTTGTAAAAGCATTTTTCGGAAGATTGCATTCCTTTTCACGAGGAAAATGAGACAAGCAAGTGCAACCGACATCTCTCAGATGATTCTGTATATTTTATATTTTATGGTCAAGAGAGAAACCATATTCCGTTGCCCCAAGCTGATTTCCATTCAAAACTCTTCCTAGTTATTGCAATACAGGAGGCAGAAGAAATTGTTTATGCCACCTTATTTAATTTTCGTCGTGTCGAATTGCTATCTATTTCCTGGACTATCTATGTGTAGGAAGTTGAACTCTGAATTTGACCCATTAACATTCTTGCACCATAAATTATGGAGACACGATGCTTTCCAGCTATTTTAAAATGTCTTTAGTTATTTTGTTTCATTTTTTGAAGCATTCATATTTGGAAGGTATTTCCCCCAGTTCTCTAGCCAACCGATAATATTCCTGGATAGGAGGGACACAACAAAAGAAATGGAGAAATATAATGTTATAAGGACTATCAGGTCTAAAAAAAATCCTTGCTTCCTTCCATGTCACATATGTGCTACAATGTTTTTTGCTGGAATAGCAGGGGAGTACATCTACTGGTTACATTTTTTTTCATGCAAAAATGAAAGGAAAATTCATGTCTATGCCTTGGAAAGTCTGGGATTTCATGGTCAGGAACCACTTCAACATTTATTTCACTTACACTATCCTGAATGGACTCTAAACCAATACCAATGATTCACACAAGTAGAACCCAAAATACCCGGGGTGAAAAAAGTGCCCAATCCCCGACTGCCACAGCCAAGACCACAACATCTTGTGGCAGTACTTCGATGGCTTAGCCAAGTAACAAAGTCACACACAGTTATTCAGGCGGAGGAGGAGATAAGAACCCTCCCTCTAGAAAAATTGAAAGTTGTCAGAAGATTCTCGCGAGTAAAAAACGGAAAACAATAGTCCAAGAACAGGAGGGACCGAGGGGAGAAATTGATATCTACAATCTCTCCCTCGAAGATATGGAACTAGAAATGGACATTGAAATTTTTTTTCCTCACGATGATCACTTAGACAACACTGATCCTCACAATCCTGGGATGGACATACTTGGCATAGATACATTGGACGAAGAAGAGTCTTTTGCATTTCAAAGCGTTGTTTTTGACAGGGAATAAAAAAAATTGATTATTGAAAACAGAGATGTAAAGAATAAGAAAGGCACATCTTGTTCAGAGTTCAACCTATGCAACATGCACCCTTCCCAGATATCCAAGATGCACCGAGCAACTGGAGATGCTCTACACAACTCTATTAGTGGCCTTGAAACGAAGAATCTCATGTTAAAGACGTGAATCAAAGAATTGGAGGCAACTCTAATGCCTCTTCCACTGTTTGCTACTCCTTTGGCAATGGTCGGGTCCACCACACTATCACCAAAGTTAAAAGGATCAGCAAGCCTTCTCACATCCGCCCGAGACTATGTGGAAAATGATATAAACAAAAGAATGGAATTAATAACAAAATCTTGGGAGATGTCAAAGAATATGGTCTCTTTTGGAACAAGAGCGCATGCTTTTCATGATTATCTGCAAGTAGATCTCAAAAACAACCAAGGTTTTTATCTCGATGAAATTTTACCATTTGGTTTTGAAGTTACCGGTATGATGAAATCCAGAAGAAGACAAGAGTATCTCCCTTCCCTGGATCGAATAGACCAACTAAATGCATGCTGTAAAGAAAAGTTAAAGAACCTAATTGGTCGTGTTCAACAATGTAGCTAGACCATATCTAAAATAAATAAACTATTCAAGAAGATAATTGAGATAGATCTAGTTGGCAACACCAATGAAGTCCAGGACCCAAAATTGATATCATTGTTTTTAACCAAACAAGCATTTGATGATCAAGTTCATATCTATAAAAGGCCGTCATTTGAAAATTTCTATGGCATTCTTGAATATGGTGAAGATGACGTGAAAACTTGGCTAGTCAGTTATGCAATTAGAAACACAAATATTCAAGAAGCATTGCACAAATTTTCGATTGATCTAAGCGACTTGGAAAATGAACTCTTCAATATAAAAATCTGGCATGAAATGAACGTGGTGCCCATGAAAAGCTACATCGAAGGATGGTTGAAAAACACTGTCAACTAGATTACCAATGAAGGTCAAATCCGAGGAAAGACATAAAAGGAAATTAAAAAATAAATGACAAGCCATGGAACACCATCATAGTAAGTTGATACTTATTACATTCTTTTGTCTTCATCCACTTATTCTAACAAAGCTTTAATCCAGATTTGACAATTTTCTCTTTCTTCTTGCCAGGTTTTGTTGTTTTCCATCGTCGACTTTCTTCTTTTTGAAAACTTCATTCTTGTACATGTTTGCTTCGTAGTCCGCGACAGTCCCAATCGGAGTCACTCTGGCAAACGTATTTTTATTTCATAGAATATGAACTGAACTATAGTGTTTTTTTTGCAAATTCGAAGACAACTTTTTTTTTGGGAAATATTCTCAAATGTATTTTGTGACCCAGATTATATAAATATAAATATTTGGGGTTGTTCTATGTTGATATTCAATGCTTGGTGTTGTTATTTGGAAATTGTATTTCTTCATAAAATTAACTCATTTCATTGTACATGTTCATGTTCTATATTGTCCATGTATTGCAACTTCCTATATTTCAAAATATTCTTCGATATACAAAATGTAAAGTCATGTATTTTTTTCTTTGTTCCTTGTAGGTTTGAACAAAAAAATCCAAGCCCAAAACACTATTCAAATTTGAACATGGTTTACATTTGGAGCACAAATAATCTAGTAAGATACATTAATATAGATACATTTTATTTAAAAACTTTCATTGTATGCATCTTGCCCCAAAAAATTCTGTGGTCTACAATTTCTCCACATATTGGAACATGGTCTACATTTGGACCACAAATTATCTATTATGGTACATTAATATAAATACAATTTAAATTAATGGTCCTATATCGTGATATCATGAGCCCGACCGACCGCAACTCCTTTCAACACTTAGCCAATTATCGCTTTGCGGGGTCGCACCTTAGCACTAACGAAATTTTATGCCCCATGTTCCGTGATATACATGTTGCACACAACATTTCCATGATATACATGTTGCACACAACATTTACATGATATACATTTTGCACCAAACACTTCCGTCATTCAAAGTGGATGTTAGCGGTCGGTTAGAATCACGATATAAAAGAACAAGCGCAAACATGAACCGGTCCATCTGCCAACGTGCCCATTGGGACATTTTTGGAAAAACGACTAAGTACCGAGAAATATAGTAGAGAGGAAAAATGGTCATGACAAGGGCTCCTGAGAAGACGTAAGGCCCCGCCTATCAAAACTTGCGTCATCTATAGTTCTGTTGTATACATCTTGCACCAAAAACTTCTATGGTCTACAATTCCTCCACATATTGGAACATGGTGTACATTTGGACCACAAATTATCTATTACAATACATTAATATAAATACAATTTAAATTAATGGTCCTATATCGTCACATCATGAGCCTGACCAACTGCAGTTCCTTTCAACACTTAGCCAATTATCTCTCCGTGGGGTTGCGCCTTAACAATAACGAAATTGTATGCCCCATGTTTCGTGATATACATGTTGCACACAACATTTCCGTGATATACATTTTTCACCAAACACTTCCATCATTCAAAGTGGATGTTAGCGGTCGGTCGGAGTCACGATATAAAATCACAAGCAAAAATGTGAATAGGTATGTCTGCCAATGTGCCCATTGGGACATTTTCGGAAAAAATGGCTAAGTAACGAGAAATATAATAGAGCGGAAAAATGGTCATGACAAGGGCTCCCGAGGAGACGTAAGGCCGCTCCTGTCAAATTGTATATATATTATGCTTCTACTCGTGACAACTCAATGGTTCTCTTATTGCCATTAACAACCAAAAAAAAGTATTCAACAACGATTTACGGGAGCCCGACCGACCCCCGAGTTGGCACTATTATAGATCTTGCACCCAAAACTTGCATCATCTACAGCTCCACTGTATACATCTTGCACCAAAAAATTCCATGGTCTGCAATCCCTCCACATATTGGAACATGGTCTATAGTTGGAGCACAAATGATATATTATGATACATTAATATAAATACAATTTTAATAAATATACTTAAACTTGAACCTAAACTTCCGTACTCTACAATTCGTCGCGACTTGACACTATCGATTTTTTATGCCCCCTGTTCCATGATATACATGTTTCACATCACACTTCCATGATATGCATTTTTCACCAAACACTTGCGTCATATACAATTCGACCCAGTTATAGAGCCCGCCTATCCGAAAATCCGCAATCTAAAAAGTGGCTAGGCATCGAATGAATATCGGTCGGTCAGAACCATAATATAAAGTCACAATCGCAAATGTGAATCATTTCATCTGCCAACGTGCCCATTGGGACATTTTCGAAAAAAAAATTAAGTAATGAGAAAGATAGTAGAGAGGAAACGGTCAGACGAGCTTCAAAATAGAGTGACGAGGGCTCCCGAGGAGACGTAAGGCCCCGATTTTCAAATTGTATATATATTCTACTTCTACTCGTGACAAATAAGTGGTCCGCTTATTTCCATTAACAACCAAAAAAACGTATTCAACAACGATTTACGAGAGCCCGACCAACCCCCGGGTTGGCGCTATTATATATCTTGCACCCAAAACTTGCGGCATCTACAGTTCTGCTGTATACATCTTGCACCAAAAACTTCTGTGGTCTGGAATTCCTCCACATATTGGAACATGGTCTACATTTGGACCACAAATTATCTATTACGATACATTAATATAAATACAATTTTAATAAATATACTTAAACTTGAACCTGAATTTTTTCGAACTCGTCAATTGGTCCTATATCATCACATCATGAGCCCGACAGACCATAGTTCCTTTAAACAATTAGCCAATTATCTCTCTGCGGGGTCGCACCTTAGCGCTAACGGAATTTTATGCCCCATGTTCCGTGATATACATGTTGCCCACAACACTTCCTTGATATACATTTTGCACCAAACACTTCCGTCATTTACAGTTTGACACGCTATTATAGATCTTGCACCCAAAACTTGCTTCATCTACAGTTCCGCTATATACATCTTGCACCAAAAATTTCTATGGTCTACAATTCTTCCATGTATTGGAACATGGTCTACATTTGGACCACAAATTATCTATTACATCACATTAATATAAATACAATTTAAATTAATGGTCGTATATCGTCACATCATGAGTCCAACCGACCGCAGTTCCTTTCAACACTTAGCCAATTATCTCTCAGCGGGGTCGCTTCTTAGCACTGACAAAATTTTATGCACAATGTTCTGCGATATACATGTTGCACACAACATTTCCGTGATATACATTTTGCACCAAACACTTCCATCATTCAAAGTGGATGTTAGCGGTCAATCAGAGTCATGATATAAAATCACAAGCGCAAATGTGAACCGTTCCATCCGCCAACGCATCCATTGGGACATTTTTGGAAAAACGGCTAAGTAACGAGAAAGATAGTAGAGAGGAAAAACGGTCATCACAAGAGCTCCCGAGGAGACGTAAGGCCCCGCCTATCAAATTGTATATATATTATGCTTCTACTTGTGACAACTTAGTTCTTTGCTTATTGCCATTACCAACCAAAAAAATGTATTCAACAACAATTTGCGGGAGCCTGACCGACCCTCGTGTTGGGGCTATTATAGATCTTGCACCCAAAAATTGCGTCATCTACAGTTCTGTTGTATACATATTGCACCAAACAATTATGTGGTCTGCAATTCCTCCACATATTGCAACATGGTCTACATTTGGACTACAAATTATCTATTACCATACATTAATATAAATACAATTTTAATAAATATACTTAAACTTGAACCCGACTTTTTTCAAACTCGTGCATTGGTGCTATATTGTCACATCATGAGCCCGACCGACCACAATTCCTTTCAACACTTAGCTAATTATCTCTCCATGGGGTCGCGCCTTAGCGCTAACAAAATTTTATGCCCCATGTTCCGTGATATACATGTTGCACACAACACTTCCGTGATATACATTTTGCACCAAACACTTCCATCATTTACATTTTGACACATTATTATAGATCTTGCACCCAAAACTTGCATCATCTATAATTCCCCTGTATACATCTTACACCAAAAACTTCCTTGGTTTACAATTCCTTCACATATTGGAACATGATCTACACTTGGACCACAAATTATCTATTATAATACATTAATATAAATACAATTTAAATTAATGGTCCTATCTCGTGATATCATGAGCCCGACCGACCGTAACTCCTTTCAACACTTAGCCAATTATCTCTTTGCAGGGTCACGCCTTAGTGCTAACGAAATTTTATGCCCCATGTTTCATGATATACATGTTGCACACAACATTTCCGTGATATACATTTTGCACCAAACACTTCCATCATTTACAATTCGATCCCATTTTCCACAATTTACCTTGTAACCTACTTGGCAGGGACTACGCTTATCCCAGTTTCCACAATTTACCTCGTAACCTGCTTGGCAGGGACTATGTTGCCACACAACACTTGTTTATAAAGTGTCATTTTTTTTTAATGTTGTTTTTTTATTTGTTTTCATTTTTGTCTAAGATGGTTTTTTTTTCAATGGTGTTTTTTCTTATTTTTCCATTTCCTCAGTGTTTTTATAAGAAAAAACAAACCTATAATTTGTCATTTTAACATTACTAAACATTATGTATTGTTATATTGTGATTCCTTAGACAATCAAAAAGTTTGAGACCACCTTCTTATGGGTTGTTATCCTTATCTACTGGTGAGGTGTTGACATTATCCACTTATGAGTTGCTAGTGATATCCATACCTATAGGTGGTTAGATACATGTGCTATATATTGATATCATTGGATGAATACAAGTCTTAAGTATGAGTTAAATCCTTTTTCACCAAGTTTTTTTATTTTGTTATTGTTACCATGGACATGCGAATTCTCCCTTGGATTATCAGACCCCCATTACCAAAACAAAAAAGTAAAAATGGTTACTATATTCCTTTTAGATCTAATTTAACTAGTTAAACAAGGAGAATAAAAGTGTGGCATACCTTATTCCGGTGATTGTCCTTGATGATCCAAATTTTGAGCTTAATTCCTAAGCTCCTCGATCCTGCAAAGAACAACAAAGATACCTTTATTCCACTCTATATAATTAACTGAACATATCTACCTATGAATATTGAACGAAAATAGGCAAGTAAATGTGAAAATCCACAAACTTGAAAGAAATAGGCCAAGTATATTAATTTGAGAACCAAAAGTAGATACTTACAAGATGTGTTTGAAGATGCAACAACTCCTTCAAGCTCTCCTCATCCAACCCTTTTCATGAAAAATATAAGATCAAAATAATGATGCTATTACTGATTTCTTCCACTTCTTTCCCCATGGAAATGATTTCAATTTATAGTCAATAGAAGTACAACTACCATGAGAAAATAAGGAATATGGATGGGGATAAGTACCCTTGAGGTTTGGATCAAATCCTAGGGTGAAGCCCAAGAATGAGGGTTGAACATAACTAACCCAATCTGAGAGATATGGCCCATAGAATTTGGTGGAGAAGATCCCCCTTTTTCCTCAACAAGAATGATGATCCCCCATAGTGAGATACAGGGCACCATCCTAGCAATGGCGCTCCCCTAACATGGTAGAGGGGGTGCCATGGAACTCCTCCAATATGGACAAGGGGGTGCTACGCTTCATAAATGCTAAAAAATAAGTTGAAGTTTCTAAGGAAAAGATGTATTTTGACTTCCAATTATGGGGATTTTCTCTCTAACATGGTTTGGAGGTTGTGAAAATTGTTTTTAAGGCATCGATTGAGTTGCGACACTTAAAACAAGTGCATGAATCATGTTATGACACTTGTGGCGGTTTACGTGCGACACTTACAACACTTGGAATGTGATGTTTGCGCCACATGCGACACTTAAAACATGAAGTTTGCGCCATGTGTGACACTTGAGACACTTTATATGCATGGAATTTTGATGTGTAATATAGTCCCCCCCAAAGTGTGAGGTTAGACGACAAAACTAATGGATGAAACACTTTGTTCAACACAAGGGTGGTGGAGTTGGAGAACCTGGTAGAAGTTGCAAACAATAATAAAAAAATATTATTATATGTTTCACTCCCGAGGCAGGAATACCATTGATCATAATATAAATGACTCAAATCATGGCCACAGACTAATACACTATATATCCATAATTATATTGACTAAGGAGATGGCCACCAAAGATATAATGTGGATCCATTTCTTCATGACATGACCTGATTACATCCACAAAAGAATACACAGTGGAGCTACAATATGACAAGAACATAGACACTGACCAATAGAAAGTGGATCTATGTAAATCAGTCAAATAATATCTGTCATAAACTAGGAAAAGCACAAAAATAGTGGGTGCTCAACCCAAGGTCTTCGTCCTAATCCCAAAATTGTACAATTCTATCCATGTAAATACATATTTTTGATGTCGAACATGGTAGAAACCACTTGATTACTGGTCATTGATGTATACCATTAACAAATGCGAGGGAAATCACCAATGATGTCAATGATTCCCAAGGTACCTAAAGTATATCCCAACGAACGTGAAAAATGAGCCGAAGTCGAACCTTTGTGGAATCAATAGATCAAGAGTCATTGATGTAAACCCTTTGTCAAAAGCGAGGCGGCCTGCCATTGAGGCATACAGGTTCCAAGGTATTGTTATGTTTCTAGGTCGAATTCTCGGATGATCTGTTGAAGTTGATATGAAAAGACTCTTCGAAGAAGGGCCTTGATGTATCCCCCATTATCGACACAAAATGGTTATAGGATAGTTATATGAGATTGGAAATGTGGAATGAGACAGGGATGGAAACTGGTAATACTGTAGATGGTTGATGTGAAGTGAAAGACTTCCCTTTAACATAATGAGGCATGACACGAGACTTGGCATCTTTGACTCATTTGAGAAAATGACCAAAACATAGTGAGACAATGGTTGGGGCACTCTTCGGATGAGCCAAAGGAGTTATGAGACTCCTGGGATTGATGAATCATGGAAGGGAGAAATAACCAAGTATAAGGTGAGATGTTAATAGGTGCCATGTTCAAGGGAAGAAAACATAGCTTCCTTAAAGGTTTCGAAAAAAAGTTGACCCACTTCCTTCAATTCCCCCCCCCATCCAAATAGATGAGTACCTCTTTCTTGTTTATCAAGTTCGAGGAGGATAATAGGTGCTCGGTATAACTCACCTTTGTTAAGTTCCTCTTCCAATGTTTTAAAAATTGAAAGAAGTAAGGGTTCATTCCCAGATAGGCCCCCCAATGTATAATTTTATGAGTCCAGAGAAGGAAAACTCAAATTTTTTTCATGTTTAGGGGGTTTGAAAAAAACTTAAGAAAACTCCATGGATGTTCTTTTTCGTAATTTTAGTCTCCGAGGAGTGAAAAAAAAAAAAAAAATACGACAAAGAGCTCTTGTAGTCAAGATTTGACTAGAGTATTCCTTTTTCATAGTTAGTCCGATGGGAAAAAAAAAGGGTTAAACTATTGCCCAACACATGACAAAGTTTGCTCAAAGACATTACAATGTGACAAAATGATTCTTCTTCGTATGTTCCTACATAAATAAATCATCCTAGGAAAAAAATGTTAGCAATTCCTTAAAAAATGACGATAATTGTGAAAACACCAAATGAGAGGTAATATAAATGTGAAAAAGGGTTAGATAAAACTAGATTTCAAAAGGTAAAAAGTCATTTTGGGTAAACATTTTGGTTCATTTTCACCTTTCACTTGATTTGTTTCCCATTTGGAGCGAGTTTTTTGGTGTCGACTGCGGGAGCTATAGGCCATCATTATGTGTTTTGTCTAGACCAATTTAGAGATATGATCCTCCTCTTCATTTTCCATGGTTTTATTTGTCATTTTGATGTCTGTTTTAGTGGTTTTGGGATCTTTGGAGATCTCTGATGCACCCTAGTAAGGTGGTTCTCTCCTAAGGTATCATGAGGGGTGCCATCCTAGATATTGGCACCCTGTTTCCCTTTATTAGGGGGTGCAAGAGCTCTGTAAAGGAGGGGGGCGCTAGGCACAAAACACAAAACATTTCTTGTAATTTTCCCTTTGAAAAAACATTTTCTTTGTTTGGGATTTTGGCTAATGCATTTTATTGTTGATTTGCAAGTATTTATCAGTCAAAATGATTGAATGGAAGAAAAGGGAGAATGTGAATGATGATTTGGCCGCCTTCCATGACCCTCAAGCGAGGGAATCTCTCCAGAACTTTGGACTATTGAAATAATTCAAGTTACATAATATGCCAAAGGATGTACTTCTCCTTGAGCATCTAATCGGATTATGGGACGTTGATGAGAAAGCCTTCCAGGTGGGATATCACATGTTGGAGATTGATATTGAGGATGTGTATTTTCTGACAAGGCTCTCAAGGAGAGGGGAACCCATCATCCTATATGGCCATCACACCACGCCAAAAAAAACATATGAGTATATAGAACAATTTTGTGTGCCAAGATCGCACAAGGAGAGTGGAAGGATTGAGATCAAGGATGTGAGGGACATCCCAGTACGAGTTATCACGTTTACTATTACTAAATTAATAGGAAGAGCCAGTCCCCATCTTACCTCCAAATCTCAGATGGAAAATGTTGTTCAGTGCCTTGACCCAAGTATTTTTAATTGGTGTGCAAGGTTTTTGACAAATGTGAAAGATCAAATTTCTAGATGTAGAGTCAGAAAGCATAAAGAATTTGGATATGGATCTTTCCTGGTATCGTTATTTTTGGAGTGAGTACCAAATGTGCAACCACATGTTGCTTTGATAAAGTTTCCTCCATCCGAGCCCGTAGAGGTGGACCAGTCTTTCTCCTCAGCTGGGGAATGATCCCTCATCCTTTTCTTTTACTGCTGAATTCTTCTCATGGTGGAGAAGTGAGATCATGATGGTAGAGGAATACCCTTATTCCGAGGTTTATTTTAGGGGTAGTGTGGATCTAGTGCTCCCCGGAGGGGCACAATGGGATGTATCAGATAAAACACAGGAGATCATGACCTTGCAAAAGTATATTTTTGTTTTATAATATATGTATTTTTTTGTTGTACAAGGAGGGATTTAAACATGTTTGTTTTTCATCATGTAGATAGAGGGATGGATCATACAATTGGAATGCTACCATTTGGGCAGTGGAGGCAGGTGGAAAAGCTAAAGGACTTTGATAGGTAGAAAGGAATCTCAGGGGGCTCACCATGGGTGACCCCTCTATGATATTAGAGAAGTAGTGTGCTACCATGAGCATAATGTAATATATGGGAACAAGTAGGGTTTCATGGAGTCTTAACATGATGATGTACAGGCATAGTAACCCACATTTTGCCACTCTATGTACTTTTTGGACTATATTACTACACTCTTTTGCTATATATATGGGTTTTGTCTCAGCTGCCTACGTTACAAAAATGTGATGTTTTTTATATTTATGTTTTATGATTTTGTAATCTTGAATATTCATCTATGTGCAAGATGCCAATCCAACATGTAATTTTCTAACGAATCTGTAATGGTATTAAGTTCTCTTGTTATATGTTGGTATTCTACATAAGTGAAAAACCTTTCAAGATGACGAACCCTCAAGTATAGATGTAGAAATATTGGATTTCATATGGTATAAACACGGTTGAGTTGAAAAACCAAAATTTGGGAATAAATATTAATGATAATTTGAGATATTCCAAGAGAGACAGCCTCAATCAAAATTCCAATAACGGTGTGATATTATGCAACATTACTGGTTTCAAGTCCAAGACAGATCCCTCTTGAGCTCACAAACTCGCCAGAATGGTAGATGGTCCAAGCCGCAAAAGCTAAATTCTAGGTATGTCAACTAGCGCCATCCGTAAATCCAAAATACATTTGGAAAGATGCTAACATCTGTGCATTCAGGCACAAAACAAGGTATAAGTAGCTAAGGATGAAACAAAAATCGTTTACGAAAAATTAAAAACACACCAAACCAAATCATATGGTACAATAATGTACAAAACACACATGCAATATTTCTTAATCATAGTACTTTTTTAGGGCGGAGGCAAGTGGCGGAGCCGGAGGACTTCGATAGGTAGAAAGGAATCTGAGGGGGCTCACCATGGGTGTCCCCTCTATGATATTATGTGGTGTTCCTTTACACCTGCAGAGGCACACAATGGGTGTACTGGATAGTCTTATCCACCTGTTGAGATGAGTAGCTAGAGAAGTAGTGTGCTACCATGAGCACAATGTAGTATATGGGAAAAAATAGGGTTTCCTATAGTCTTAATATGATGATATACGGGCATAGTAGCCCACATTTTTCCACTCTATGTAATTTTTGGACTATATTACTTCTCTCTCTCTCTCTCTCTCTCTCTCTCTCTCTCTCTCTCTCTCTCTCTCTCTC
>ML782195.1:412935-430407 GCA_009831015.1 Picea engelmannii
AGAGAGAGAGAGAGAGAGAGAGTGTAGTAATATAGTCCAAAAAGTACATAGAGTGGAAAAATGTGGGCTAATATATATATATATATATATGTCTCAGTTGATTACGTTACAAAAATGTGATGTTTTTTATATTTTATGTTTTATGATTTTGTGATCTTGAATATTCATCTATGTGCAAGATGTCAATCCAACATGTAATTTTATAACAAATCTTTAATGGTATTAAGTTCTCTCAGTATATGTTGGTATTCTATATAAGTAAAAAACCTTTCGAGATGACGAACCCTCAAGTATAGATGTAGCAATATTGGATTTCATATGGTATAAACACGGTTGAGTTGAAAAACCAAAATTTGGGAATCAAGATTAATGATAATTTGAGATATGCCAAGAGAGACAACCTCAATAAAAATTCCAATAACGGTGTGATATTATGCAACATTATTGGTTTTAGGTCCAAGACAAATCCCTCTTGAGCTCACAAACTAGCCAGAATGGTAGATGGTCCAAGCCGCAAAATTTACATTCTAGGTATGTCGGCTAGTGCCATCCGCAAATCCAAAATACATTTGGAAAGATGTTAGCATCTGTGCATTCAGGCACAAAGAAAGGTATAAGTAGATTAGGATGAAACAAAACTCGTTCATGCAAAAGTAAATACACACCAAACCAAATCATATGGTACAATAATGTACAAAGCACACATGCAATATTTCTTAAGCATAGTACTTTTTCAGGTAGATCCCGTTACAAGGCTCACTAAGAGGGATTCCATCATAATGCATTAGCTCTTAGCCACCTTTTTGTAGCAACAATAAATGTAAATGAGTTTTAAGAGGCCAAATGGAGAATGCTCAATGAAAATAACGTTTTAACTCATAAATCTGGACTGGTATGCGCAAGCAATTGAGGTCTTGGATCAACTTCAGTCAATACGTTGGAGTAAAGGTGAGTAGAAGGAAGACTTTGGTGAGAAAGGTGTAGAGGTCTGCTATGGACATCAGGTCTTCAAGTAGCCTAAGGAGGAAAAACTCAAACACAAGATCCTCTTGGATTCAAATTTACAGGAAACTGAAAGAAATCATAACAACATTATAATCAAACATTCATCATAAATCAGTCACAACAATCCATGTGAATCAGTCATTCATGAACTGTCTCAGTATCAGAGGAAAATAATATGGAGTAAGAAAGATGACTTATATTAATCAAGAAGTCTCAAATCAAGACATAACCAAAGAACCAGTGTTCTTCATCAAAATATTACAATAACAGGGATCCTAGCTCAACCATTCGACCTTAACAAAATACTAAAACTACCTATATATACTCAGAAATGATGCAACCACTAGGAGCGTGATCAGACTTCTGCATTTAAATATTTCAGTCAGTGCCTGCTTTGTCAGAGTATGTAGGCATTCTTTTGTCAGACGCTACCTCAAATTAATATGGGATTTGCAGGAAAATCTCTCCATAGGAGAACTTTGGGCTAATAGTCTGCCTCCACGGCCATTTCTTCCATGATTTCCATTTATGGGGTGAGACGAGGTCTCAACCACCACCCCCATTTCCATTAACTACCTTCATCGGGATAGGGATGGGGATTGACAACCATGAATGTTCCAGGCGATGCCCACGACTTCTTCAAGTCAATCCCGATGCCTCGAGGCCATGAAGATATTCTTATGTGACCAATACAGGTGCTTTCAGCCTTTGGTGCAGCTCCTCTCCATCGCTCCATCCTGCATGCGACCTCGAGCCATGACTTGGGATCATATCTAAAGGCGCTTCAAGATTTTGTCTTTCAGGAATCTTCACTTTAATTGATTCCAAATATCTCGATGCCCGAAATTGCAAAATGGCCTTCTTCAGATCGATGGTCAGACTTGCTTTGAATTTGACAGCCATGATTGCTTCCTCAAAAACCCCAGTCATCAACCGCTCAATAGGAACTTACCCTTCTTTATGGCCCACTTTCCATATGATCATGGGCTATGATCATGGGCCCAATTCCTGGTCACTTCGTGATTTCGTACCTCGCGAACTTGCGTCGTGCTCCATGCTAAAACCTCTGATTTGTGAAATCATGAATTCTTGGATCTGGCGCCACGCATCCCCCTGAATAAGATGGTTGAGACTTATTTTGGGCCTTCGGCCTTTGGGTGTTTGGGAATTCAGGTGCTTCGGGACTTCAGCCACTTCGGGCCTTCTAGGACTACTCTGAATGCTGCACTTTGACGCTTCTTGTGCAGGCCAAGAACTTGGACAACTTGTTGCCCTTGACAACTATATGTGATAACATGTGGAAACACCATGTTGTTTCTGAGGCTCGACCCCGCAATGTCATTGTTACTTTGGGGGGTCATATCTATAGAATACCAGAGGTAGTTCCGACTACTATTCCACCTAAATAGTGTCACAAGGTAGTATCTCATACTACAAAATTCAGCGTCTTCACAATCTATTCAAAAAGTGAACAAAAGGACATTGCAACCACTACAGCCTCACCCCAAGCACCTTTTATCCAACTAAAGTAGGTCGAAAAGGTTGCAGAAAAGCACAAAGATTCCTTCTGCACACAATCCTCTCATGTAGCTCGACTTGTTGAACAGACTCAACCTCACCAACACCAAGTTCGTGACAACCTTCCACAAACCAAGAAGCGTGACGTCTCCAACAAGGCAAGTAGCTCACCAAGATTCAGATTCAACAATCACTTTCCCCTCTCCCCTGGGAACTCAATGCAATGGATACCATTAATTCCTAAGGAGGGGGGGTTGATCCAGGTGGATATCGGTGGCCACCCACCTATTCCATGGGCCAGAAAAATAGTTTTCCATCTTGGCAGTTTTTTGGCAGTTTTTCAGGTTCCAAACTTTCGAGGTTGTTTTGAGGCCTTAAACGGTGTTTTTTGGGGATTTGGGGCCGAGCTGATTGCCAAAGGCCTTGACCTGGGCCATTGAAAAACTTTCTTCTCAATTAGACCTTTCAAATGGTGTAGTGAGCGCCCCAAATGGAGATCGTATGCAAAAGTTACGCCCCTGGGAAGTTGACGTATCAACTACCCCCATTGGGGCCTAAAAACCTTTTCACTTTTCATCTTCCGAGGTTAGGGTTTTGGATTTTACTAATGTCAAAAAGGTCTTTGGAGCCTCATTGTAATAATCATCTTATTGCGAATGCGAGTAATTGTCACATCTCTTCTTAGCGATAAGTTTTCACCATTTTAGCAAGTCTTTCACTCTATACTTTTACAGTCTCCGTACATTTCTTTCATTAATAGAAATCATGTATTATTGTATTTCTTTGTTTCTGGAAATATTTATGTGTATTTCATTACACTATCTCTACTTTCATTTCGCTCTCAAAAATAATCCAGATCATATAGGGAGGAAGGGGATATCGAGGATTGATCCCAATGACCATGTGGACCCACAACTGGTATAGATGAGCCCGCCACACCCTCTCATGTAGCACCTTGAGAATGAGAACACAGACGCCCATCCCAGACTTGTCAATGAAAAATTAATGCAACTTGATAATGCACATGTGCTTTGGACATCGAATCCTCCAGCCTCATTTGTCATGGAAGTATGGAGAAGGCTATGGAAAGTGACATTCGACATGGGTTTTCTCTTCAGGATGATAGCTATAGAGAAGCATTACAATGAAAAAATGTGGAAGGATCGAGATAAAGAAATTTTGCATGTGTTTTCTCTTCAGGACAATATGAAACTTGAGGAAATCCAAGGAAATGCATCTTGGATTGGCTTAGAAGAAAACAAGTGCGACAATCACATGTACTGTCGGCAGACAACATGTCTATATCTGATTTAGATAAGCTTCATCTTCGAGGAGAGAATTGTTGGTTCAATGGCATCACGACGAGGATACCAATGTGGATACAGGTGAGGGGGAGGTGCACCAGTGGAGCCACCAAGAAACAACACAAAAGAAGGGACCTCTAGTACGCATGTGTAGCATGATGCCCATGTCATGATGACAAAATTCCATGTGGCAACCCCGCCACATATTTAGGCGCACCTGGAGGACATGGAAGAAGAAATTCATATGGAACAGAGCTTAATGTTGAACCAGGAGGTGGATGAGGAAATTATCAACTGTGTTCCATACATTGGTAGCTCGAGAGGTCACGAAACAGAATACAAGAAAATGATAGAACTATATTGGCACCCCAAGACGTTGTTGGGACAAATGTTGCAAACCAGAGAGGATGCTCAAAACATCGTTCAAATACAATTAGATGAATTCCACCAACTTCTATGAGAAGTCTTGGTTCGACTCCCGCCTTCAAGCTCTGTGACGACAACAATGATGCTAAATAGTGCCACACCAGTGACTCCTAAGCCACATCAAGATCCCAAGGAAAACTCACCAAATTAATGAATAACATGTACTTCTTTTTGTTTTTTTGCATAATGATGGAAAACGATAAATATGCCATATCCTCTAGTAGACTTCATATTTTCCTGTACAATGTTTATATAGCTAGACATGGTATAAGAAGGAACTTGGTTTAGAATCAATGGAATGGATACTTATTCCTTTGTTCATGGTCTAGTTTTCCAAGTAGCAGGACGACAATTTTGTATGAATTTTCTACAGCTAGATTAATATAAGTCATTCTCCATGTTAAAAAAAAGAAAATCACCTATTACATTAACATTTGAACGATCAAGTTGAACAATTTGAATGATTGTTTTATTAAGCTCTGCATTCAATTTCTTACAGAATGTAAGAGATATAACAATAGAAGATGCCCAAAATCAACCAAAAAATTATGTACATTACGATTAAAAATTTCAAATGTTAATAAGAATGGTAGAGTATTTGAATTAAACTTTTCTTCAATTATTTTAACATTTATATTTGATTTATTTTCAGCATAGAAACTTGAGAGGTTTTACCTTTATTTTTTCTCCAAGAGATGAATTATTATTCTCATGATTACTACTTAGTGCATAAATTAACTTATTCTTTTGTTGTGTTCATTTAGATAATTCAAAAAATAAAATATTATTCTCATTTTCTTCATGTCCTCTACCATAATATATTCTAGATTATCTGTGATTTCAATGGATTTACCACATTGGAGGTAGTTTTATTACTAGAAGAAGTTTTACCTTAGGAAGTAACCACATTGGAGGTAGTTTTATTACTAGAAGAAGTTTACCTTAGGAAGTAGAAGGAGATCCTAAAGTGGATGAGGGAGAATTATTACTTCTAGTTTGGATAGTTTGGATAGTTTTAGTTCAAGTACTTTTACTAGCCCTTTTCACAAAAACAACAATGCTTGAAGGAAGAGCTATAGTGTAAAATTCTATGAGGACATTCACAGTAGGATTTGAATCTTCAAGAATTTTATTTATTAATGTAAAAAAGCATGGATTAAAGTTTTTAATTTTTTCTTTTTTAATCATTTTAATTATGGAAAGTTTTAAAACTAAAGTAAAAGGTGTTTTATCTTCACCAAAATTCTTAATAAAAGTAGTTTCAAAATCATTCTAGCTTAAAATTGTACATTTATGAAGAGAACACTACCATGTTGATTCTTTTCCTTGAAATGTAAAAGGAAAAAGTTCGCAAACTACATCTTCATTCTTAACATTCATCATATTTTAACAACTAAAATAAATATACTTACGTGATCTATTTTGGTGATTCTTTATTGTATGGATCAATTTTTTGTAGATACTTCTGTGGGATGTTTGGGTAAGTCAGGT
This sequence comes from Picea engelmannii, assembly GCA_009831015.1. Taxonomy (NCBI): domain Eukaryota; kingdom Viridiplantae; phylum Streptophyta; class Pinopsida; order Pinales; family Pinaceae; genus Picea; species Picea engelmannii. The sequence goes on from ML782195.1 coordinate 418,680, forward strand.
TGTTGTCTAGGTACAAGCACTTATTTTCATGCTAACCGTGGTCTCCTTGGTTGTTGACCAACCATCTATTGGGGCGATGATGGATATATTCTTGGACTTGGTGGTTGTGAATCTCTAGGAGTGTGTTGTAGACTGCATTGAGGCGGTTGTTGAGGAGAACCTAGTGGAGAGTCTAGGGGAATCTCAGGTGGAGATGGTGATTTTCCTTCACCCCCTGACAATGCAATAGTTGATTCAATTAAATAAGCTTTACCTTGTGCTACTTGAGATAAGATTGAACCTAATAATTCTTCAAAAAATTGTTCAGACTTACTTGGTTGTTCCTATCTGGGATATTTACCTTGTTTTGAAATAGGAAACTCAACAGGGGATTGATCAAGTTACTTCCTCTGACCTCATGTAAGAACTCATGAAAATTGTGCCTGAGCTATTCCAGGATTGAACAACCAACCTTCCAATGCTATTATTTTTTCACTAGATATAGATTGACATGTTGTAACATGTATGTTTTGTGATCCTAACTCTAATGTTTGAGGTAACTGAACTAATTGTTCTGATATTACTGATTCAGAGTGTTGTGATATTTGTGAAACTTCTCTAGTTTGTGTAGTGGCTTGTCCCTTCTGAGAAGGTGTGGGAGTTGTTATGGGTGTATTATATATTCGTGATCCTCTACCTTCCATTCAAAACATGGACCTCCTTCTAGCAACAATTGTTGACAGGTGAAAACATTCCTTTCTACAATAGGGATGTATCACCCGATCGAGACCCCAATCAGGCCTATACTCATTTGGTACGGTAATATCCACCAATATGTGGGCCCAATTTCCATGTTGAAGTTTTCCTTGAATATAATGAGAATTCAATTAAAAGGGAAAATACATGACCTAACATTAATATAATCTAACTAAATAAAATATAGATAATCTAATTAATATAAAACACTAAATACCCTAGACTAGTTTAATGTTTGCAAACAGAAGAAAAATCACAAGATTTAGGAAATAATTCACTAAATCAAGTAATTAGGACCCTCAAATAAAATATCGTAATCCCTTCAAATAATTAGTTACCCGACAAAAAGGATAATGTATCATCTATCTTAACACTTTTAGCAAAAAATTACAGAAACACAAGAAAAGAATTTCAAGTTTCTCAAATGTAAATTTCAAACCAATCAATTACAAAAATGTCGATAGATGATAATTCATACATTAATTACTCAAACAAATATGGCCTTAAAATTCAACAATTCATTAATAAAAATATACAATTACTATACCAATATTTCCCACCATGAAATCTTCAATCCTTTCCCATAACTTAACATAAATGCACATATTTGAGTTATGGCTTTTCAACTACAAAAAGTGTTCAAAAATATATCCTACTTGATAAAAATATACAATTTGATTAAAAAAATTCCAACCCCTATTCCATATAAAGATCTTGTCTTTATAATATTCTATTTCTTACTCTCTTTTTTTTTTTTTTTATCAAATTCTGAAATTTCTTGTTACAACAATCTCAATAATTTAGCAAAAACAAATTATTGAAAAAAGCTTTCAATTATTTTCTCGATAATAATATTGCTATAAATCTCCATTTCTATTAAAAGATTTTATGTTGCATTTGATCTATAATTTTGAATGTATCTTGTCTCCAATTGGTCCACGAACACGAGTAATATTTTTCAATCTTCTGCCTTTGTTCATGTTGCTGGTCCGCCAGTTAGAAATAATCAAATAAATCAAAATTAGTATTCTCTCTAGATTTTTGTTTTCGAAAATAAATCAACCAATCAATAACACGCATAAATAAATTTGTTTCAATGCTTTATTGGTTAAACTTGAATTCAAATCGCTTTTCATTCAAGATTGATTTTTTTTTGGACAAGTCAGAAGAGAAAAGGTGGACTACATCAACAAGTATTTTCATATTCGATGGAAAATATACCCCATTTACCAGGTTAACTTGAAAAATATGGTTTATAAACTTTTACCGAACCATCATTTATCATGATTTGAAGTTTATAGTGTAGCTCATATAACCCCAAGTCAAGTTTTAACTTATACTCCTATTACTAACTAACCCCTGAGCCACACAATCACCATTCCACATAGGATGACATGTCAATGGGAGACCTGGCATATGAATTGACAACGAATTCCATAGAATGAACAGAAATCAAGATATGTAGGTGTACTACTGGCTCGAAACACTCGTTGGATCTTGTGTTTGAATATGAGTGCAAATAAAACTCAACTGGGATTCGGGTATCCATGATAACAAATAGTGTGCTTCAGTGGTTACACCTAGGATCTGGATGTAAAATACCTAAAGAATAAATTAATTTTGGTTATATTTATCATGCCACATTATGTGTCGAGATTTAGATAGGGATGATTTTAAGGATGGAAATTTATTTCAAAATGTAGAAATCTTGGTGAATCTTACTAATCCTTTATATGCCAACTATAGAATGTTTGGCAATATTTTTGTAAAAATATTCAAATTTCTAAGAATTTTATATAGTTAGTATAAATATTTGGCAATTTTTAAGGTAAAATAATTTTATCCTACAGAATTTGGGCGAATAGTTTTTGGGAAAAACCATGAAAAATTAACCGATGAGCGAAATTTATCCCCTAAAATCATCCATGGACCCAAATACATATACAAAGGAGGGCCATCGATTTCCAACCTCTAAATTCATTGCACGACTACAATTAAAGAGTTGTTAGTCTAATGTATTAACCCACAAAGAACCAAATTAATATTAAATAAGCCCATACAATAGCAATATGAATTTCTCGTCTCTAAAATATACACAGACGACCATTAAATTACTGTGAAAACATTAACCATTCCTAAGGAAACATAAACCACGACAATAATCACACATAGACTCAGATTATTTATCCTGGAAACCCAAGATGGAAAACCAACATTCTTTTGACTTCAATAATGAGAAAGTTACAGGCTCTCTCGTACATGTCTATGCTCCTTAGTAACATTTGGGCAACCTCTCTACATTATTCACAACCAAAGAACCCCTTTCCCATTGTGGGGATACAATATATAGAATGTTGAGTTGACTAGGGGAATAACTGGAAGGTTAAGCATCCCCAACGCTTCAACTTCTCTCCAGTTCATCTCTCCTCCATTTCTCTATTTATTTGGCTTTTATCCCATGTGGGAAAGGTATTGCGATCATCTCTTTATTCCTTTTCATACAACCATATTCTTCTCGACTTTACATACATTACATAAAAAATTGGACATCAATCATGATCACATGGGTTCCTTCACATCAACAATTTGACCTCCTTCATTGTCCATAGCCTTAACAATGCCTGTGATATTCATATTTGAGTCATGTGTTGATAGCCAATTGTTCTTGTCGAATCCGATTCAGATCAAACCTCCCCAATGGGAGGATTTTGGTCCCGAAATGATCCAAATTTTATGAGTAGAACGAAATTAATACAGATTATTAAAATATACTTAACACAAAATAACAGAGATACAGTAAAACTGGTTTTCTATTCAATAAGGAAATAACCTGAAACTGTAAAATGCAGTGAAAAACAAGCTTGATGGAATGGTGGCGGCTTGTCTTTGAGAAGAGATGTGATAGTTGCGCTCATTCACAAGAAGATGGTTACAATGATGCTCTGAAGTTCTTTTACAATAAACAGGAATGACAAAACCCTAGACATCCAAAAACCTAACCCTAGGAGATGAAGTGCCAAAAGTCATGTGGGCCCCATTTGGGTATGTTAGTACATCAACTTCCCGGGTCGTAACTTTTGCATACAATATTTGTTTTAGGCGCATGATAGCATGTTGGAAAGGTCTAAGCGAGAAGAAAGTTTTTTGAATGGCCCAGTTTAGTACCTTTGATAGTCACCTGGGCCCCAAATCCCCAAAAAACGTCGCTTAGGGCCTCAAAACGGCCTCAGAAGTTTGGAACCCGAAAAACTGTCGAAAAACTACCAACGTGGATAATTGTTTTTCGAGCCATTGGAATAGGTGGGTGGCCATCGATATCAACCTGGATCAATACTCCCTCCTTAGGAATAAATTCTATCCATTGCGTTGAGTTCCCCCATCAGATGAGGAAATTTCTATTGAATTTGGCCCTGGGTGAGCTACTTGCCTTGGTGCAGGAGTTTCCTTGCTTTGATGACTCAATAAATATGGATCCTTTGTTGTCGAGTGCCCTTTATCTGTGTGTCCACAATATAATCACTGGATGCATGTTGCATGGATTCAGGGTTGAGCTATGTTGGTGTCAACTTCTCTTCTATCTTTGAGGTGTCCAATAATGGTGGGAAATATGGTCGAAGGAGAGCCACGTTGAAGACTAGATGCAGACCAAGGAAGGGGGGAATGTTGAGCTCAAAAGAGTTGTCACCCACAACCTTGGTGATGGTGTATGACCCATAACAGAGTGGACGAAGCTTTCGATGGGGCCCTGTAAGGCGTTCTTTCTGCAAATGAAACCAAACTTTGTCACCCACCTAAAACTTATGTGGAACCCAATGTTGATCATGGCGTTGTTTGTACTTGGCATTAGACTTCTGTAGAATATTTTGAACCTGTTGGTGGATGTGATGGATCCACTCAATGAACCGGGTGGCTTTGTTAGCTTCTGGTGGAGCAGGGGACGAGTCGTTTGAGGTGGTCACCAGGGGTAGTGCAACATCCATGGGGCCCAATGGTTGGAATCCCAACCCTACTTGAAAGGGTTTGTGGCCAGATGAGCTATGCAAGTATTGATTGTAGCTATGCTAGACATAGGGAAGACTCCCATACCATGTATAGGGGGTGTTTTGAATTGTGCATGCGTAGGATATGTACGACCATCCGATTGATGACCTTAGTTTGTCCATCTGTCTGGGGGTGGAAGGTAGTGGATTTGGTGAGCTTGGTATCCAATAATAACCAGAGGCTCGACTAGAATGAGCTGAGGAATCGACTATCAAGGTATGAGATAATGGTTTGTAGGATCCCAAAATGTACCCATACTCATTTAAAGAAGATATTGGCAGTGGCTTCTGCAGTGATGCTCTTTTTGAAGGTGGCTAGAATCGCCATCTTGGAAAAGATATCAAAAAGCACAAAAACACAGTCATTTCCCCTCTTGGTGGACGAGAGGCCCGACATGTAGTCCATTGATATGGATTCCCATGGACTTTTAGGAGTAGGAATAGGGGTGTACAGGACCTATTGGCAATAGTGCAGGCGGTGCAGGACCTAATATACTTGCTGACATACTGTCAAAGTTTCGGCAACATAAATTGTTTTGTAGCACTGCCACTAGCTTTTTTATGCTAAAGTTTCATGCCACCTAACTGTAGTAAGCTTCCCAAATCAGCTTCATGTGCTCACCTAATGGAACGCAGAGATGTCCCAGATGACACAACAACCCATCTTGAAGATGGAAATTATCGACCACTGAGTTGGCACCCAACATTTGGTAGGTGGTGGAGAAGTTAGGGTCTATCTCATAGAGGTGGGGCCATTCGAAGGTCTTGTGACTGCAAGAGTCTAGCACCATGATGAGTGTCGTGACAGGAGGTCCTCTGAGGAAGTCAACAAATTGGTTGGTACTTCCTATTTTATACTTGATGTTGAGGTGGAACTGATGTAAGTATGTTGACCTCTTCCGATGGTGGTCATTCTGCAATTTTCCTTGGGTCTGCATGAACTGTAGTGGCTTGTGATTAGTGTGGATAATTGTCTCCTTCCCAAGAATGTAATGTATCCACTGGCGGCAGGCTTGCACAATGGATTACATTTCTTTGTCATAATTAGGGTACTTACAGACAACATCTGATAGTGTCTCACCGTGATACACCACGGGGTGGCCGTGTTGAGTGAGAACGGTGTCCACAACATAGTCTGAAGAAACTGTCTCAATCTCAAAGGGATGTTGCAAGTCCGGTAATGAAAGTATCGGGGATGAGAATAAACGCTTCTTCAAGTCATCAAAGACTTGTTGTTGGGACATTCCCCACACAAATTTTTCCTTACCGCCACCCCTAGTTACTTGGCTGAGGGCCCATGCGATATGTCAGAATCCCAACACGAAGCTGCGACAGAAATTGGCAAGGCCCAAGAAGCTCTGAATTTTAGTGAGTGTGGTTTGGGGTTGTCCAATCATGGATGGCCTGGATCTTGGCTGGATCCACATGCACACCATATTGATCAACTATGTATCCTAAGTAATGGACACTGTCCATGCCGAAGGAGCATTTTTCCAAGTTTGCATATAGTTTGTGTTGTCACAGGGTGTGCATAACCTGTTGAATATGCTGCAAGTGTTCCACCCAAGTCTTGTTGTATATGAGGATTTCAGCCAGATACACCACTAGAAAAGTATTGGTGAAAGGTAGCAGGATATTTTCCATCATCCTCATAAAATTTGTTGGAGCATTTGTCAAACCAAAGGGCATGACCAACCATTCAAAAAGACCTTCTTTTGACTTGAAGGCAGTCTTCCATACATCTGTTTGTTCTGTTGGGACCTGGTGGTGGACAGACTTCAGATCAATCTTACTGAAGTATTTATCCCCCGTGATCTGATCAAGGAGGTCATCGATTCGGGGAATCAGTTACTGGTTTCAGACTGTGATTTTATTCAGGGCCCAGTAATCAATGCAGAGTCATCAAGTCTCATCTTTCTTCTGTACCAACACGATTGGGCTCCCACAAGGCAATGAGTTGGGATGAATGTGCCCCTTGTGAAAAAGTTCTTGGATCTGCCTCTTGATATCCTCATTTTCTAACAGAGAGCGACGATGACTGGCCCATTGGGTAGTGCTGCACCTGGGGTCATATCGATGGGATGCTTGACCAGGAAGTGTAGAGGTATCCTAGTAGGAGAGGAGAATATATCTAAGTATTTTTGCACAACCTTATCCAATTTATTTTTTTGTGTGGAGAGATTGACCGCAGAGGCCCTGGATGTGGCTCTGATCTTTCGCTCACTCTGAGAGCGAATCACAAAGAAGACAACTCTGTCGGTCTGAGAGATGACCTTCCTGCATTGCTTGGCAGAGATTAAGGAAATATCACTAGGAGGGACTGCCTCATGTATCCTATACAATTTCATGTTCAAATTAATAATAACACTACAAGGCCTAGACTCATATACATCATGACATTTCCATAAATAAGGTTGTCCCAAAAGAACATTACAAACTTCGAGAGGAGAAGCATCACAAAATACTTCATCTTTAAAGGGCTTGATGTTGTATGACAGTCAACACTGTTGGTTGACGCTGAGATCACTTCCTTGGCAGAGCCATCCAATGGTGTAGGGTTGTGTGTGTGTCGTTGTCGGCAGGGCTAGCCACTTGACAACCTCTACTGATATGAGGTTCTTCTGGCTACCACTATCAACGATGAAGTGCARCGGGGTGCTTTTTACCCACATTTGTGAATGGAAGAGGTTCTCTCCTTCCTATGGCTCGTCTGGTTCACCAGGATGGAGCTTGGTGGTAGAAACGGTGGAAATGGGTTCTATGTCAATGATCTATCTTCCCATTTTTGGTTCTGACCCAGAGTAAGAACCCACATCTGATTCATAGGATTTCACTTCGGCCACTAGTGAATGCTTTGAGCGACAGTCAACAGTGTTATGCCAAGGGATCTTATGGATGTTGCACCACTTCCCGATATCTTTCTTTGTCTTTTCGATGTCCTTATTTTCTTGTGGCTTGGACTGGTTGTCCTGATACTGCCCATATTTTCTATGTCCTTTGTTCTATGGGTTGGGGCCGCTCTTTCCTGGATTTTGCTATGAGGGGTTCCCAGGCCCAAATTGTTGCGTCTTTTGTTTGAGCTTCTACTCGATTTTGACAGCATATCGGTAGGTCCTACCTAAGGACAAGATGTCCAGAAATTCCATTTCAGTCTAGATGTATCTATGCAGATAACTGCGATACTTGAGCACCATATGTCACTCTTAATCTTTGATACCTAGCTTGGTGCACAAGGTATGGAATATAATTGTGAACTCTGACACTACTTGGTGTCTTTCTTGCCACAATGTGGTCCATTTGGTATACGAGTCTTCATAACTTCTGAAAGGGTAGTATTGTTCCTTAATAACATCCTTGAAGGATTCCCAGGTGGTCGTGACTGTAAATAATGATGGTTCCTTTGTTTCCTTTTCCTCACAGAAAGTTTCCCACCAATCTTTGACATGGGGAATGACTTTGAGGAGCGCAAAAGTAATATTTTATCTATTCAAAAAGTTATGGAAAGAAAAATACCCTTCTAGTAGATTCAACCACTTGTTTACAGCATATGCATCTATCTGACCTTCAAATATAGGAATATCGAAGTTGATTTGTACCTTGAACGGGGCGACGCCTCCACTTGAGGAAGATGCGTCGCCTATTGGTAGCTGGTGAAAGATTTGCGTGAAACTATCCATCACCGTGTTCCTCTATTGCATGAGGGATTCCTCAAGAAACATTTTGAAAGGATCTCTTTTCCTTTTATATTTCTTTTTTCCTTCCATGAGAGGTCTTTTGGGCGTGCGAGAGATTTTGTCCTCAAGAGAAACAAGCTCGAGACCCAATTCTTTGTACCCTGACCTTTTTGGGGGCATGTATTAAGACGACAAGGAGCAGACCACTCTGATACCAATGATATAGATTTTATGAGCAGAACGAAATGAATACATATTATTAAAATATTCTTAACACAAAATAACAGAGATACAATAAAACTGGTTTTCTATTCAGTAAGGAAATAAGCTGAAACTGTAAAATGCAGCGAAAAACAAGCTTGCTGGAATGGTAGCAACATATCTCTGAGAAGAGATGTGACGGCTGTGCTCATTCACAAGAACATGGTTACAATGAGGCTCTGAAGGACTTTTACAATAAATTGGAATGTCAAAAACCCTATACATCCAAAAACCTAACCCTAGGATATGAAGCGCCAAAAGTCATGTGGGCCCTATTTGGGTAAGTTAGTACATCAACCTCCTGGGGTCGTAACTTTTGCATAAGATCTTCGTTTTAGTCGCACGATAGGCCGTTGGAAAGGTATAAATGAAAGGAAAAAATTTTGACTGGCCTAGGTCAATGAATTTCCAAATTACTTGGGCTCCAAATCCCCAAAAACTGTCGTTTAGGGCCTCAAAACGACCCCAAAATTTTGGAACCCAAAAAGATATCGAAAAACTGCCAAGGTGGAAAATTGTTTTTCGAGCTAGTGGAATAGGTGGGTGGCCACCGATATCCACCTGGATCACCAAAATATACCAAGGATAGATGAGGGAACTTGCTTGCAATCTAGTTCCTCTCTTACCACTTTTCTCTCCTTATCGTCTGTCCCTTGAGTTTAATCTCCCACATTTATTGCTATCCTCTGTGAGTCGTTTTCTCCTTGTGCTACAAAACTGTGCCTTCCTTCAAATCCTCAAGACCATTATGCGCACAATATTACACTGTGGGAAGAACCTATTTTTCTTCCTCCTTCTACAACATGGAGGGCTGAAACAACTTCAAATATTCCACGTTCACCACTGAAATGATCTGCATATAAGGTGGAATTTTTAGTTTGAAGGAGTTCTCATTCACTTTCTTAATGATCTCAAATGGTCCATATCTAAGGGGTTTGAGTTTATTCATTTCTCCTTGCAGTCATTCCTTACTGAGTTACATCCACACCTTGTCTCCAACAAAAAACTTATGATCATCCCTCTGTTGATCATGCCTAGATTTGTACAACTATTGGATCTTGTCGAGATACTCCTGAACCTTTAGATGTATCTACCCGATCTTGTCCACAAATGTGATTTCCTTTTGCTCTTCTCCTTGTAATTATTTTTCATCCATCTTCTTTCCATAAAATATGTCAAATGGTGAAGGAGCTAAATAACCAAAACAAGTCTCGAAAGGGGGCTTATTGGTGAAAGAATGAAGTTCTCTATTGTAAGAGTGTTGAATGTAGATTGTCTTCTCATCCCAAGTCTTTGGATGTTTGTTGTTGTATCCTCTCAACACTTTCACCAACGTCCAGTTTACGTCCTCATATTCTCCATCAATATGAGGATGAAAGGTAGTGGAGTACTTAAACTTGGTATCCATTCTCTGCCAAAACACTGTCTAAAATATTCCCAAGAAAGCGTTGCCCCTGTCAGATATGATGTAGGTTGTCAATATGAAATGTACCCAGACGTGGTTGAAGAATAGATCAATTTATTATCATCTCTAGATTGTCTTCTTACAAGGAACGAACATGCACATTTTGCTAAAACAGTCCACCATAATGAACAAGTAGACATCGCCTCTACGAGTCATGGGTAAACCTCCAACAAAATAAATTGAGATGCTCTCCCATGGATTTTTTTGTAGTGGCAATGGAATGTACAAACCAAGTTTTTGGTTTCTTGTCTTACTAGTGCTACAAAGAACACAACCTATAAAAAACTTTGACACCTGCTCTTACATATTTTTCCAATACACATATCGTTGCAGATTCACCATTGTATTTGTCATGCCTAAATTCCCAACAACTCTAGAAGTGTGTTCTTCTCTCATGAATTTCACTCTTTTGTCCTGGGTATGCATAATTTTCCCAAATTTTACAATAGCCCATCTTAGATGAGGTATTCATTTCCTTCCATGATAGCAACTATCCTTTTCTTTAGTTGTTTCTATACTTCCCTAAATGTTAAGAACCAAATATCAATATAGCATAGAAAAACCTCAGAATAAGTACTCAACGCCTTGAAAAAGAGATAATTTCAGATAATAAGCCTCTTCAAAGGGGAAACCTCCTTTTACCCCACATAAATGTTCAAGTACAAGATGATTCCAAATGAAAATGTCTCCTTGGTATATATAGAAGACTAGGAGGTATAATTACAACTAATGGAATAAAGCCGACATAAATAAAATAACATTACTAATGTAATATGCCCCAATTAAGGGGTAATGAGCCAATATTAGGGCTTAACATGCCCCTCCCCTTGAGACAAGTGTTGTATACAACGCTTGAGTAACTCTGGATGCTTCTGTATAAAAGACTCATCTTCCCAAGTGGAATCTTCAGTCAGTAGTTTCCTCCATTTAATGAGATACGATGAAATGGATCTATTCCTCAGCTGGCGAATTCTTGTGTTAGTGATGGCTTCAGGCTCCAATATGATTTTTATTTCCTCGTCAAGTTCTAGAAATATAGTTTGAACTTGGATCTTGTCACCTATAACCTTCTTTAAGCATGAAACATGGAAAACTGGGTGTACTCGTGAAGATTCAGACAACTCCAATTTGTGTTCCATAGTACCAATCTTTTGCAACACCTTATAAGGGCCATAGTACTTTGGTGATAATTTATTATCCGTCTTGGCTTGCTTGAGGGACATCTGTTTGTATGGTTGTAGTCTTAAAAACACCCAATCCCCTAGTTGAAAACTTATTTCACTACAATGTTGATATGCTCGTTGTTTCATGTGATTCTGTGCCATCGTTAGGTTGTCCTTTAATATTTGGAGAACTTGTTGTTGATGCTCGATATGATCTTCCACTGATTGAACCTTATATTTTTCTTTTAGAGAAGAAGTGATGGAAGGAGGGTGGTATCTATAGAGTTCCATAAAGGGTGTCATTTTTGTTGCAGTATGAAAGGAAGTGTTATACCACCATTCTGCCAAGGGTAACCATTTGAACCATTGTGTTTGTTTATCAGAGACAAA
>ML782195.1:457354-469517 GCA_009831015.1 Picea engelmannii
AGCGTGCATCCCCTTTGCACATTCCCTCCCTTGCCAGGAACTTAGGATAAACAGAAATGCACATGTCTCTTTTTAAAATAATATTAAAATATTATTTCCTAGGCTTAAGCCCCTAGGCTTAGCACTCAGCCCCTTTTCCCACCTTTCAGCCCCTAATCCCTTGCCCATTCTGTGGACGCTCAGTCCCCCTTCACTCATTCATCGTGGTCGGTCTGCACCTGGCGGTGTTTATATTTTTTTTTATTAATTGACCTGCATACATACAAGTACATCAACAGGCTCCTGGCCTTCAAAACTTAGGCTCCCTGGCCTAACAAAACTCATAAGCCTACAGCTTATACAAAACTTGGCTCACCAGCCTATAGAACATATTTACAATCTCTTTCAGAGCATGGTTTGCATCGGGGCTCGGCCTTGGGGACACTACAGTCTTCCTCCTAGTTTTTTTTCCAATCCTCTGATCAACGATCTTATCCATCTTTGTTTTTTATGCTATAGGAATTTGTTTCTTCCACTGAATCTTCTCTTGATCTTCTGATCCCTCTGTGTCATCTTTCCTGTAAGGATACAGGTCTGCAACATTGAATATGGGTGATATGCCCACATCATCGAGCAGCTCAATCTCATAGGCGTTTGCATCAAACTTCCTCAAGATATTACATGGTCCTTTATTCTTCATCTTTAACTTGTTATATATTCCTCTAGGGAAATTTTTTTTCCTGATATGTGCCAGAACTTGATCTCCTACTTCAAATTGAAGTTCCCTGCGATGTTGATCAGCTCTACGCTTGTACTCTTGGTTAGAACTCTACAACTTTCCTCTGATCTGGCTATGGAGCTTCTACATTTCTGTTGGTCTCTAAATATGTCTAAAAACAACCTTAGTTTAACATTAATTTATCAACCCGAGGATTCGTCTTTTATATCAAAGAATATCGACAAAGTCTATGCAGATATTTCATAGAGGCTAAAATCGTGTAGTGAAAGCAAATATGAGTTTATCAACAATCAAGTTCCTCAAACATGCATTAAATATTCTAATAATTGAAATCTAAAGCAGTGCAAAAGGAAAGGAACTAGCTAATCTATTGAATTCATTTTAAGAGTAGTAATTGAATCTAGATAAATACTTGCAAAAATGACTATCATTATGAATCAAATTGCTGAAAAGAAAAAAGGCGAATTACTCTATTTATGGAAAAGAACAGAGACTATAATATAACTGAAAAGAGACAACAATCATATTTCTATGGAAAGGAGCAACAACTATATTCTAGAGGAAAGGAACATCCAATGTAAACTAAGTAAAAGGAACGACAAATGTAACCTAAGTAAAAGGAACAACAAATGTGAACTAAATGAAAGGAACCACAAATATGAACTTATGAGGAACCGTCACGCATCAAATCTCAGTAATAGGAATTGGAACAACATTCATTTAATGCTTCAGGGAATATCTATTTCTTTCAATTGACATGAAATCATCAACACACTTATGCGTTCATTAACTACTATAAAAGAGAATCGAATCACAAAACAGAATTTGAACTGATACAATTACAGGTCGAACAATAGCTCCTTCAGAATGGGCCCTTGGTCCTTAGAAGCACTGCTATTTGAAACTCAGTATACAAAAATGGTAAAACCGCTCGAGGCTTCTATTGATTTCATAGCTGGTACAACATTTTACAAAAACTACTAATGCATAATAGTTCTATATTCTCAATTCTTGAGTGTAATTTTTCCTCTTTCTTTCAAGATCTATTTACCCCTTATATGTTACAATAATATGGGTAAATTAAGCTATCTTGAGGATTGAGAGATCCTCAAGATTTCTTTACTATTACAATAAGTAACTCAATTATATTTAAAACTGCTTTGCGCCATAAAGTCTTCAACCTCCAATAGCTTGCGCATCTTCAAGATTCCCCTTGTTATCTTGGGTTTGACAATATTTAACCAATCCTGCAATAAAACCAGACAATTCCAATCATATTTAGGATCTATGTAATCTAATCTCCAACAACAATGCTAAAGAGTATATTATTCATTTTCTATTCTATTTACTTCTAAATAACTGAAAAGTTAATCAAGATGATATCATGAAATGTGGGAAAAAGGAAGATATTTATACCTTTTTCATAACCTAACATACCCCCCAACTTACCTTCTTGCATGTCTTCATGCAAGATGAGATTTTACATGTAAAGCAGTAATGCTGTAAAATGGAAAGGTTGGTTCAGAAGGCCTTCTGAACCCATTGCTTCTTTTGAGTTCTCCAAAAGCAGCATCCTCCCTCTTCCTGTTAATTTGATAATCTTTTTGGTAACTTTATGGAGGGAACCAAATCATAATGGGATTATATATGTACCCAATCTAGGCAGGCCCTTCCTCTTGGATAAATCTAGAATACCTCTCTATTCTGAAGGTATCTGTAAAGAAATTCATATACCCAAAGGGCTCCCTACTCTTTACTTCACTGGAGGAGGCATCCCATCTCAGTTTAGAAGCATCAAGAGCTTCCTCCTTAAGCTCCCTAAAGCAAGTGATACCAGAACGTATTACCTATAGATGGATGGGGGCCAAGGATTCTACGACCCATTTTCTTTTCATAAAGGTTTTATGTCACATAATGGCTGGAAAGGACTTTGGAGGTTCCCCCCCTAACCTAGAGATCTAGCCCAACTTCCCTTTTTAGGAAGGTTGTATGAGATTTACCCCATCTAACTTGATTCTGAGTAAATGACAGAAATGCCTAAAACTATATATCACCTATGAATGGGCCAGGGTTATCTTCCCTTTTTTCTTGCAGAATGAAATTATGAAAGTACAATTCACACAAAAAGTATTGTACCTTTTCATCCTGCTCTCTGAAACATGAAATAAACTCAAGTACAGTGTAAAAAGAGATAGGCTTTCCCACTCTAATGGCCTTCACTCTCAATCGCAAATATTGTTCCAGAAAGAATAAAGTGTAATTGGTGGCAGGGACTCTGCAATTAATAGCATCAGAGTAGACATCACATATTTCCTTGATTTTCTCCAAATATTTTTCTAATTGGGTTTGCACCTTTTTTATCTTCCCTTGGGCTCTGGTGAGCACAGCATAGGTCTCACCCTCTGTTGTTGTCATGTCCTTCAATTCTTTAACAATCTTTTGATATTCAATCCTATTTACCATTTCATCTTGGTGTTGAGCCAATGCTTGTTGGGCTTGTCCCAGCTCTGCCTTTAGTCTATCGATGGTGACACCCTATGCTTTTGATTGGGATGCTTGGTATTCTTCCATAGCGTCCATCTCTTCCCTAGATTGAGTTAATTCTTTTTGGACCTGTGTAAGATCTGCTTCCAACTTGTCCACAATAACACTTTGTTTCCGTGACTAGAGTGCTTGGTGTTCTGCCATAGTCAGTAACTCATTTTTGTTTTGAACTAGGGTTTGTTGAGACTGCATCAATTCTTCCTACAATATCCTGATGGTAGCATTTTGCTCAAGGAGTTGAGTTGTCTGCACCTCAGCATCAATTGTTTCTATAGCTGTCATATTTTACTGTGTTTCTAAAGGAGGTGCTTCCTCATTCCGAGCTACTGTTTCTTCCACTACTATTTCTTCAGGGTCTGTCTGTATCCCTACAGAATTTGTACTGAATACTTCTTTAGGAAGATGGTTTCTTCCTTGTACTCTGGCCCTTTTGTTTTTCTTTCTTCTATGTACTTTATCTGCCTGTTCTAACTGTTTCCTCAATTCCTTAATAATTTCCTTGAGTTTAACTACCTTCTGCTTTAATACTTTAGCCTTCTTATCCTTTTTCTTCAATAGTTTATTTTCTTTTTTTAACTTTCTAATTTTCTTATGGCTCTTGGCTGATTTTTGTTTATGAGAGGTCTCAAGGCCTTCTTCATTCTGGCCAACATATGGTTTTTCCTATTTTCCTTCCAACTGTTTTGTCTGTCCAAGAGGGCTTCTTGTTTCAAAATGGGGTTCTTCCTGTGCTTTGTCCTCAGGAAAAGACATTTCAATATCAGGAAAATATTCAACTGGTTTTGAAGAGGAGGGTTGTTCTGGGCATTTTTCTGGATTATTTGCGCCTCTGTCAATTGAGGTTCCCAAGCTACCAACCTGGGCTATTTCTTCCTCATAGCTCTTCATAAATTGTTCTGTCAAATGAGCTAATGTTGGTTGGGTGTCTTCCTGATCATTCCTTTGTGAGGTTTGTTATTCTTTCCTAATTCCTTGAACATTCTCGCATGGAGACTGTTCTGTAGAATTCTAAAGTTCTTCAGGCTATTTTGTTGTATCCTGAATTGCTTCAGTTGTTTCCTGGATTCATCTGCTTCTTCTCCTTGTTTGAATGATAGTTGTTGGGGAAATTGTTTCTCTCTTCCTCTTTTTCATTAATGCCCATGTTTGTGAGGTCTGGGTCTCTATGATATGGGCAGGGTCTACCTCAACTTTAGTTTGAGGAGATTGGATTTCTCTTTGGGTAGTAGTCTCCTCTGCCTGTCTATCTTCGATTTCTTGTGGTGGTTCTTCATGGCATAATTCAGGCTGCTCTAGTTGTGGAGGTCTATTGGCCTCAATTAGGTTATCCCAGGTCAATTGAGTTTGACTCGGTGATTTATTTGTTATCAATTTAAATAATCTATGGTGGTTCATAACAATAACAGGGTCCTTGTATTTTTGTGTTCTTAGGGCAACCTCATGTAATATGACATTCATAAAGAAAGGTAGATTAAGTACTAACCGTTGTTTTAAAGCTACCAACAATTTGAGGTGGCGAGGTCGAATTATGTCAAATCGTCCATCACATGTGATGTACCACTGAATTATCCCTGCAAGTTCCTTCCATGGTTCTCTGAGGGTACTAGGATTGAGTCCCTTTCCTTTCTTATCCAATTCTTCCCCAGGGTATGTGAAAGTTTCCACAACTTCCTTCAATGTTGTGTATCGTCCTGCCCACTAAATGCCCGTGTTAGGGAGGCATGTGACCTCTGCTAATATTTTCGGGATGACTGAGATTTGTATGCCCGACATCATAGAGTTTCCCCCCTGCAGATTCTGAAAGAATTCAAGTGTGATATTCGTGTCATATCCTTGCAGCTGGTTCAAGTACTCTGTCCACCCCAGCTAATGCAGGATGTCTCTCGCTTGCTCTGTAATATTTAGTAAAGTAGGTTCCTTGTGCACACCTCTGCCACCCATTTTGTGAGAAAATATGGACAACTATCGTTCCTGGTAGCAAACGTGGTTAGACCAGCTTGGAGGAAAAATTACCGAGAATAGCAAATATCAGAGACAACAAATGTATACAAATGAAGGTATTTATTACAATCATTACTATCTGTATCGAGAAGAATGTCAAGCGTCCACTCCCCTCATTAATAGAAAGGTCGACCTCGACCATCAGCGTAGGGAAGAGTAATGATTGTAGGTATTGATGGGGTTAAGTAATGATTGTACGACGGTCGCCAATGGGGATTAATGATATATGTTCAAACAACATATTTAACGGTAATCATTAAATGTTAATCCGCTTTTGCGGAATTGAAAATACCGATACTCAAAATAATTCTTTAAAGATACATGTGTCGAATAAATTAAATATGTTCAGTTAAATAATATCCCACATATCATAATGTTGTTACTATTCCATGTCATTGAATACAACCGAAATGATAGCCTTGTTATTGAGTGAAGGAAATATAGAGAGATGCAGAAACTTGGTGTTTAAGGTAACTTCCATACCACGGGCAGAGCCACTATTGCCAGCAGGCATCCATAGCATCGACAAGGTTGCCTTTTAACCCTGAGATGAGACTGTATCCTTGATACTTGTTTGAATCATCTTTTCCAAAAAGACCATTATCCTGGTTTGGTAGCCATAGTGATAATTCCACTCACTAGATTGTAACCTAGGTGAACAAGTCGGCTCGTGATGAAACCCCTTGTCCTTTGACTAGAAAATGTCAAAAGCCATTGCTCTGGTGTGGTAGCCATAATGGGAATGTCACTTAGGTTATTATCCTATGATCGTGGTAGGTTGGCTCGTGATGAGACCCCCTATTATTTGTGGTAAATGAAATAAATTTTATTGATTATTATTATTATTATTATNTTATATATATATATATATATATATATATATATATATATATATATATATATATATATATATATATATTTGAAAGTTTTTAAGTTTTTCCGACAAAGACCATTATCCTGGTTTGGTATCCAGATGATTATAATGCAACTCACTAGAGTGTAACTTAAGTGAACAAGTAATCTCATGATGAGACCTCTTGTCCTTTGACAAAAGAGAATGTCAAAGGCCATTTCCCTGGTGTGGTAGCCATAGTGGGAATGTCACTTAGGTTATTATACTATGATTGTGGTAGGTTGGCTCGTGATGAGACCCCCTATTCTCTATGGAAAAAGAAAGAAATTTTATTGATTTATTGATTTATTTATTTTGAGTGTATGAAGGGAGGCTCATCTACTCCTTAAGAGTAAGGGATGGCGTAAAGAAGTGTAAGTATGCCAAGTAAAAGTGTGTCACAGATTCCTTATTAGTTATAAATGCGAGGTATCATTTAAGTGTAATGTACAAGGGAAAAGAAACGAATTATGGTGGTTACAGGTTATGAACAAGGTTTAAGATATTTCGAAGGAAGTGATCCAAAAAGAAATTTGATAAGGTATGGGAGACAGTCCACAAAATAATGATAGATCATTAGAAATAATGCTGGTGAAAATTATTTGGTGAAATTTGTACCCCAAAGGAAAGGTTTAACGTTTTATCAGCAAGGAAGGAACGACAAAATGAACAATAGGTGTGCAAAAAGGAACAACAGGCACGCAAAAGGAACAACAATTGTTCCATTCAAAGGAACAGCAGACACACAAAAGGAACAACAATTGTTCCATTCAAAGGAGCAGCAGACGCGCAAAAGGAACAACAATTGTTCCGTTCAAAGGAACAACAAGCGTGCAAAAGGAACAACAATTGTTCCATTCAAAGGAAGAGCAGGCGCACAAAAGAAACAACAATTGTTCCGTTCTTAACCATCTGAATTTGTAGAAACCTGGTAATGTATTTTTTTTGAATTCAAGGTTGATTTCTCATCAACTAAATTCATTTATGAGTTGGTTTATTTCAAAATTAAGTAATGGATGGTTTGTTAATGTTATAAATATCATTACAGTTTCCCAATTACTGTTGTTGAATCATGACACATTCATTTCTCTGCGGAAGACAGGGTATGGGTAATGAGATGAAGTGGGAGTTCGGAACAGAAAAAGAGTGTTAATTGAGTTCATCACGGTTATCCTCCCTAGTTTTGATTTTCTTGAATGACTCTCGAAAATAATAAAAAAACTAAATAAAATATGTAGAAAACAAAATTATATATAGTATGTACAGTGTCAAAAGATTTCAAAATTTATGGAGTTGGGGTGGCTGGATTACCTTCCCAGCTAGCCAAAATTTGAACGGTAGGGTCCTTACTTACCTCTTGGTAGGAAGATTCTTTTGAGGGCAGTTGATGATAGAGTCGTAGACGGTGTCCATTGACCTGAAATGGAGATCCGTACCCGTCTATGGTGCTTAAGTAACTGTACCATTATCATGGAATTCACGGATTTCGTATGGTCCTAGCCACCATGTCTGTAATTTTCCCAGAAAATCCTGAAATCTGGAATCATAGAGGAGCGCCCAGTCTCCTTTTTTAAATAATTTTTTTTTATATGCTTATCGTGCCAGGTCGTTCTCTATTTCTGAATAATGGTTGTGCGCTCTACAACAGACAAGCATGCTTCATCCAGTTCGTTGACTTGTTGAAGGTGTTGTTTATGTGCTTTTGTAAGATCCAGTCTGATTTCCTGGGCCATCCTTATATTCTTGATTTCAAACTTGATTGGGAGGATGGGTTCTTTTCCATAGACTAAATGGTAAGGAGAGTAGCCAGTGGTATTACACCATGTTGTGCGGTAAGAACATAAGGCATTTGGGAGCTCAAAAGTCCAATTCTATCTGTTTGTTGAGACGGTCTTTGTCAGGATTGCCTCCAGGACTTTGTTGGTGCTTTCCACTTGCCCATTTTCTTGTGGATGGTACGGAGAAGTAATTTTGTGTTTGATATGATAATTATCCAGGGTGGTGGTGATTCTATGAGCTGTAAATTGTGACCCCCCATCAGTAATTACCTCTCTTGGTAGTCCATAGCATACAAATAATTTGAAAATAAATTTGATGACTACCTCTTTTGTTGCATTTGGAAAGGCTTCTGCCTCTACCCATTTAGTCATGTAGTCCGTTGCGACTAGAATATAGGCCTTCTGATTTGACTTTGGGTTGAAGGGGCCAACGATGTCTAGTGCCCATCTCTCAAATGGTTCCATGACTACTTGTGCTTTCAAAGGCATTTCATCAGCCTAACCTGGTTTTCCCATCCATTGACCACTATCGCAGGTTTGGACCTATTTCTTTGTGTCTCTGAATATTGAGGGCCAATAATAGCCCATCTACAGAATTTTGTGTCTAGTCCCATGTTCTGCAAAATGCTCACCACGGGGCTCATCATGTACAACTTTTAATATGTCATAGATTTCGTCATCTCATACGCATCTGCGGATCTGGAGATCAACTCCTATATGGAAGAGATATCTGTTGATCCAGGCGAATTGTGCACTACGCTGGATGATTAGTTTTCTTTCCTTTGATGAAAGATGTGTCGGTAATCTTCCTGCTGCCAGGTAATTTTCCATGTTAGCGTACCAAGGTGGCTTTGTAGTAACGACAAACATATTCTCATCTGGAAATCGGTCTTTGACTGTTAAGGAGTCATCTGTTTTGGGTATGTGGGATAGGAAGTCTGCGACATGGTTTTCTCTCCCAGGTCAATCTTTGATGGTGATATCAAATTCCTGCAATAATAATGACCATCGAGTGACCCATCCATTAGTAATTGGTTTATTAGCCAGATATCTGATAGCAGAATGATCAATATACAGAATGACCGGATAGCCTGTTATATAATGACATAATTTATTGATGGCATGTATAACAGCTAAAAAATCTTTCTCTGTTACTGTATAATTAAGTTCAGCTAGATTAAGATTCTTGCTAATAAAATAACTGGCATAAGGTTTCTTCTGCTCCTCCTGTCCGAGGATAGCACCTATGGAAATATCTGATGCATCGGTGGAGATGTGGAATGGTATTTTCCAATTTGTCCCCCTCAACACCGGTGCTGTTGAGATCAACTTTTTGAGTCCTGCAAATGCCATATCACACTTCTCAGACCACTGAAATTCTACATTACCAGTCAAAGCATGTAAAGGTGCAACGGTTCTTGCAAAATTTTACATAAACCTACGATAGTATCCTGAAGCACCAAGGAAACTACGTACCCCAGTTTGTGTGTGTGTGGTGTAGGTAGATTAAGGATTACCTCTATATTTGTTGGGTCAACCCTAATTCCATCTACAAAGAAATAATGCCCTAGTACCACACCTTTTGTCATCATCATGTGACACTTTTTGTGGCTTAAACATAACTTGGTCGCAATGCATCGCTCTAGTATTTTCTCGAGGTTATTCAGTGCTTGATCGAAGTCGTCGCCATAAGGAGTGAAATCATCCATATAGACTTCAAGTCCTTCACTGATCAGATCACTGAATATGCTCAGAATGGCCCTTTGAAAAGTGGCTAGAGCGTTACAAAGTCCAAAGGGTAATACTCTGTATGCAAAAGTTCCCCAGGGGCATGTGAATGTAGTTTTATCTTGATCTTCTGGGGCAATCTGAATCTGATTGTACCCACTAAAACCGTCTAGGAAAGAAAATAATTTCTTTCTTGCCAAAGTATCCAGGACCCAGTCAATGATAGGCAAAGGGAAGTGGTCATTTTGAGTGGCTTTGTTAAGTTCCCCGTAGTCAACACAGATGCACCATTTCCCATTTTTCTTTGGGATGATCACTAATGGGGAAACCCATCGACTATCTGAGATGGGATATATAAAATTTACGTCCAACAATTTTTGTAATTCTTCTTTAATGATATCCCTAAGGTGAGGATTTAATCTTCTTTGTGGTTGTCGGATAGGCCAGGAATCTTTTTCAACATAAATGTGGTGTGTACAGAGTTGTGGATCAATACCTTTCATATCAGAATATTCCCATGCAAAAGCTTGCTGGTATTTGGAGAGGACATGAATTAGCTTTTGCTGATGTTGTTCATCTAAATTGGCATTGATGTTTAGAGGCCTCTCAGGTGAAATCTCGACGGGTTTGCTATTATGAACAACTGTAGTTGGAATTTTTTGTTCCATTAAATATTTCAGCAGGTCCACCTAGGCTTCACAGTCTAGAACAACTTGGAGCATCTGGCAGGTCGGGTTTCTCATGGTGTCCAGATTATTGATAAACCCACTGATTACGTCATCCTCTAGTTGATTTTTAAGTTTAAGGGCTTCTTCCTGTGTAAGAGGGGCTCGTAAATCCCTCTCTAGATATCGTGGTAGTGGAAATTGTGGATATACGGAAGTTGGACTTGGTTTAGCAGGAGGATATAAAATTAGGTTCTTCGTGATACCCCCTCTAGTGATTGTCATATTTCTTGTTCGACATCCTATGTACGCATCTGTTATTGCAAGCCATGGCCTGCCCAGTATCAATGGATGCCCTTCAAGTCCACCTCTTGGATTGATGATGAGGAAGTCCGTCAGATATTCCCAAGAGTCGACGAAGATGGATATATCATGTAATGTGCCAACTGGTCAAACTACCGATTGATCTGCCAACTGCATCATTATTGTTGTGGGTTCTAAGGAGTTAAAATCTAGGGTATTACAAGTTTCCATAGTCAGGATGTTGATGGTTGCTCCCAAATCAACTAGTGTATTGGGAAAAGAGCAGCCCTAGATTTTAACTGTCACTATGGGATTCCCCGGATCTGCATATTTAACTGGTTCTTGTCTACCTAAAATTAGATCAGACAAGGCTCCTACCACACAGATTGTTGATGATGGATTTTTAATTTTTCTGACGGGTTTTCTCCCACATAGCTCCTTGATTGTTTTTGCGTAGATTGGGATGTCCTGAAGAGATTGCAGGAGTGGAATCTTGATATATAAATTCTTGAGTTCCCCTACAAGGTCGAAGTTGGGATATATGATCAATTTTTCTATCATCAATCTTTCAGGGAACAGAGGGGAGGGTGTTGCACCCTTATCAGGATCTTGTGATTCGACTGTGTTTCGCCCCTACTCGATTTCTTCTATTATTACCACATTCGAAGGTGTTATCGTTGGTTTTTTTCACTCTCCTTCCCTTGAAAAACGTCATTTTCTTCAGGAGAGATTATTCGTCCCGACTTTAATCGTAGTTCGCTGCACCCTACCGAGCTGATCTCTCCTTCTCCATTTTCCATAATCTCGATGAGCTGAGCCAGTCTGTTATTTGGATTTGGGTACAGTTGGGCTGGTAGTTGAGGGCACAATTGGGATTGTGGATTTTGGGACAATTGAAATGGGGCTTGTAACGTAGGCTAAGTTTGAGGGGCCATACCCATGGGTTGATTGTTTATCCCCACGGGGCAGTGCCAATTCTGATTCCAATTTGGGTTTTGGGCAGTCATGTTGTGCCACTGTGAAGGCTAAATGTTGTTATTTGAGTTTTTCAAGATGAGGTGGGATATTGTGAGTTAGGCCAAGTAGAAGATGTAGTTGGCTGATTCTGCCAAGCAGGGATTGTAGCAGGCTAGTTTTTCCAAGTGGGATTTGTAGGTGGGTATTGCTGGGGTTACCAGTTTTGATTAGTAAACAGTTGACCCTGCCATGTGCTACCAGGAGCTTGTTGCTGGTTATATTGTCCGGAGAATAAAGAGGAAGGGTCCTACAATGTATTTGGAGGTCGATTCTTCCATTGACGACACTGATCCATCAGATATAATGGCTTTGTTTCTTCTTCTACTTCCCTAAAGACAACTTTCAGTCCAGGAAGCGATGAACATTGTTCTGTGTGTTGATACTGAGAGGGGGGTGAATCAGTATCAAGTACAATTTAAAACCTTTTTCAACTTATACTTAAACCATTCAACTATATCCAATGAGAAATGAATAATAGTATAAGAGTTACACCAATACACCATAATACACCATGCAC
>ML782195.1:485908-543219 GCA_009831015.1 Picea engelmannii
CTTCTCCTAAATTCCTGAGTAAAACTTTGTACATTCTGTCCTTTAGCTTGTCTAAAATTCTACCATTCCATGGTTGCCTTTTGTTTATATGCCAATGGATAAAATTGTTTTTTAATTGCTATAATGAAATCATTCCAAGAAAGAAAAAAATTTCCATTCTTTTTCATTTCCTCATGTGTCTTAGACTCCCACCAAATAAGTGTTGAACCATCTAATCTTAATGAAGCTAACTAAATTTTGGTTTCATCATCTTGAATATTTTGTATTCTAGAATATACTTCAATTTGACGTATCCAGTTATCTAACTTTTTAGCGTTAACTTCTCCATTATAAATTGGCAACTCAAATTTTATATCAATCTTTAATGAAGGAATTTGTGAAGGAGTTTTACCATGCCCATTCGGAAAATTTGGAAGATGTTTTGAACTGGTAGAAGAAGAAGAAGAAGAAGATGATGGAGGAGGAGAGGGTGGTGGAGAAGCACCATTCCCTCCATTTCCGCCTGGAGTTTTTTCACCACCGCTTCCCTTATGCATTGAAGGGTTGGAGCATTCACCCTGCGACATTATGTTTCGTTCCATCAAGATCTTCATCATATCTCTCAACTCCATGACAGCCCGTCTGAGATCTTCTTCTTCAGCCAGAACATGTTCATGACTTTCTGCATGAGCCATGCTTGGTGAATATCTCTCTGAAACTTGCGGTGAATGAATCTGCTTCCTCCTTGTCGGATAAGAACTTGGCTCCACAAGTTGCCCTTCTCCTCTTGTGAGTTTCAACCTTGTGAGCATCAGAAACAAAACTTGCAAAAAATCAAGTCTTCAAAACCAGTGCTCTGATACCAACTTGATCTAAAAATGAAGAAGACTTGAAAAACTTGAAAACTTATTGCAAGTGAATGTTATGTGTTTAAAGCAAAAGGATCAGTTTGCAACACATAAATTAAAGGATTACTTATGCAAATTTATACATAGACAACATCATAATCATTGAACATAAACACATAAGCACAACAATTGATAAAGGAGTTCACCCCTCTTATGGGCTACATCTCCTGGTCCAGCTTCCAATGGATCATTATTATTAATTTCTCAAAACGCGCTCAAAAACATGTCTTACAATGCTCAAACTGACAAACCGACTACTCCAATGGCTTCCCAGTGTCCCAAAACCCCTGTCTGGGCTCTTTCGACACCTCAATCGGTCGAAAAACGAAGAAGTTAGGCCTCCTCGAAGTCTCCCTCTTCAAGCTTGCTGTCTCTGCATCTACAAAATTCACCCCTCTGAAATGAACCTGGTTCAAATGCTCATTTAAGCGCAAAAACCCAGCACCGGGTGCAACTGCGCCAACGGTGCAAACCGTAGAATGGTTAAGGGCGCGCCAGCCCCTAACCACCTCGACACCTGGGCGTATGGCGCATATGACCGCTCGCTTTTCTAAAAGGTGGTTAATTGGTTACACAACTGTGTAACTCCCTCCGCGCTCCAACTCGGGGTCATATGCAATGTTAAAAAAAAACCGTGGGCCATGTTACAAACCCCACGCGCAAATATTACAACCGCACGCACATTATACAATGGTGTAAACCGTGGGTTATAGTTCTAAAACCCCGCGCAAAATATTTTAATACAATGTTATATAAAAACTATGGTTCATATGTTATACACCCGCGCCACATTTTAATATATGGTCATATGTATATAATGGAACCACGGGTAGGGGCTAGGCCCCGACCCGACCCCCCCGTGCCAATGTAAACAATGCCAACATAAATATTTTTAAACACATATGCCTATCAAGCAACAACGTGTGGCCCATTGGTTGGGCGGTCGTGTGAAGGCGTTAGGTATTGGGGAGGTCCGAGGTTCGAACCCCGTGGCCTCCAATACATTTTACATATGAAACCAATAACCAAATAATGAGCGACACGTGGCGCCCTCGGGTTGGGCCACGTGTCCTCACACCATTTGCCAGCTACAGGACACGTGTCACTCCCGGATTCGACAATCATCAACCAACATAAACCTGCCACATCACCACTGTACGGTCGTATGGCTTATACGGCCCTGCCACATTAGACCGTACGGAATGTACGGAATGTACAGTCAACACCAAAATTTTTGCGTGTTTGGCTTGGCAAACAGATCGCGATATCTTCTCCATACGGCATCCATTTGACAAAGTAAATATACCGCCGGAATCAGGAAGACGAGACGGACGCAATGGCACTGTTTTCGTTGCATTCCGAGCACTTTGAAAATTGAGCAAAATTTGATCCCCTGATCATCTCGTCCTTAGACTTATGTGCCTTGTCATGGGTAACTCCCTTGCCTTTGTTTGGGGCTATGATTTTACCTCTTCCTCACTGGCTTTGTTTTCTGGCCAATTTCTCCTCTGCCTTCAATGCAAACTAATAATCATCCTCCACTATCCTTACTGACATCATGTTGAGCTCATCCTAGATTTCATACCTCAGGCCATTTATATATCTGACAACTTTTTCTTCATATTTCTTCTTTGTCCAGTTCTGATGTTCAGCCTGTAGAACTCCTTTGTGTAATCCTTAACTATCATACCCTTATGTCTCAGGTTTTGAAACTTCCTGAATAGATTGATCTGATAGTCATTGGGCATGAACTTAGCCTTCAGCTTGGCTACCATTCTGTTCCAATTCTTTATCTTTTGTTTGCCTTTTCTTCTCCTCTCAGCCTATAGTTCATCCCACCACAATGTTACATGTCCTTTTAGCCCAGTGAAAACATGTTTCACCCTTTTCTCTTCATCGACATCTTCATAGTTGAAATGTTTGTCCATGGATCTTATCCAATCTAGCAGCTCTTCAAAATATAAGTTGCCTTCATACATTGGGACCTCTATCTTGGATTTGGCTCCCAATATAACAACTGCTCTCAGGAAACGTTCTTCGACAACATCCTCTCCTGTATCTTCTTCAACTTATACTTCTTCACTCTCTGCATCATTCATGTTTCTAGCATCAGATGCTCGTCTCTGATATTGCATGAAGTTCTTGCATTTCCCTTTCTACAGCCCGATTGGCTAAAGGTACTTCCACTTGTCTCCTTGGTGGCATTGTGTTGACTGTCTGTCACACACAAAGTACAACTTCGAGTTCTTTTGTCTCCTCTCCTTTGCCTACTGTCTGTAAGAAAAACTTCAGCTCTGTTACCACTTGGTGCAGACCCCACTATCTCTTAAGGGTTGCATGACCTCCCGGTTAGGATCTTCGATTCTGGAGTCGAATGACCCTCTGAAACCTTCCTGGTCTCATTTTTTATTAACCACGAGTCCTCTCAACTCCCTATGCAGGCTTCACGATACCCGTGACCTTCCCTTTCGCATTCTGCAAAATATCAGAGTTGGCGTTAACGCCTTTTCTATCGACCCCTCCTCAAATGTGACCTTGGGTGATGACCTCACACTTATGTGTGATTGCAGGCCTACTCAAGTGTGGTTTGGGGTCAAATTGATTTTCGCCCTGTAATTCACCCTAAGCCTCCACATGTATTTTCTCTAAAACCATGGTCTTGATTCCTGCCCACCCTCAATCGCGTAAAGATCAAAAAGTTTCTATCCCCACAATGCGAGATGACCTTCAATCTCATGATCTTGATGGTGTTGACTGAGATGATGGTTCATATCGACCCTTGCCCAATCCACAAACTAGATCTACCCCTCCTAAATCCACGGATGTGATCTATTCACAATTTCGAGCTTTGGGGTTTTGAAATCTCAAACCCTTCTTTCTTCTGTACTTCAATATTCCAGAGTTGACGATCTATAGACACCTGTCCTGCTCAATCAATGGTCCTACTTCCACTTTGGGTGTTTGACCTTTCAACTTAGATCAACGGTCTTGTGGCCTTCCTCTCGATCAATGGTCGAGATCTCCTTCGGATATTCGGACTTCTAAGATCTCAAATCTCAAACTTCACCCTTTTCCAAATGGATTTTATTTGAAGGCTGTGATCCACTGACGCATGTCCTCCTGATCTGATGATTGAGGATTACTTTGGGTCTTTACTCAGAGTTCATGGATTTATTCCACATCTCTCTGAGATCCGACAGCTATGAATCACTTCGAGACTTTACTCGGAGTCCATGGATTCATGCCATGTCTCCTCTAGATCTATCAGCCCATAGTCACTTTGGTTCTCCGGCTCTTCGTGCTTCGGGAATATCAAGTTTAAACTTGCTTCCTCCTGAACTCATGAGATCTGATGGCTTGAATTCACTTGATCAAATGAATGAGATTTCACTTTGTCTTTCCATCTCTTCGGGATTCAGAAATCTCAAGTCTCAAACCTTTATGAGTTCTCTCTCCTATGTGTGTGAAGCGTTAAAGGTCGTGCACCTTGTTCTGATCAGATGATTGTTGATCCTTTCCCCTATGATCGAACGACCACGGTCGCTCCTCCTCCTGAGCTTCTGATTTCTTCTGACTTAGAAGATTTTCTAAGTCTTCAAAGGTCCTCACCTTTGAACCTCCTGCAAGTCCATCTCTAAGATCTTGATTACACTTCTGAAAAGTGCTATCCCTCCTGAGCTTGGCCTTCATGAAGGTTTCGAATTCCCATGCACTCCTTGCATTTCAGGGATTTTCAATAACTCAAATCTGAAGGAGTTTTTGAAAATAAATTCTTCTCATTTAGCGATTATTTTTGTCATTTGGCGTAGAAGCACCTAGGAATGTAGATTGCACGAGAAGCACCCAAGCACAACACACAGAATAATTCCTTTTCGGACTTAAAATCAAGCGAGTGGGCATTTCATTCTTCAACAGAGAGGATTCAGCGACAGAGCAGAACAACGATCGATGGGTAATTGCAGATTAATCGAGTTGCATCATGTATAGCGCTAAAAGTTTTAAGGAAGTCAACGGTCGGAATCCTTTGGGAGGCACTCGCGAAGTTACGAGGGTCGTTGATCGCAAACAATTCAAGAATAGTGTTATTTCTTGAGCTCGGGGTTCGTGAGTTCGGAGGACGGACTACGTCTTTTAGTTGCGCGAGATTGCGAGTTATGAAAAGTGTCCGGAGGAGGTCAAGCATCGCTGACCATCGCGTCTTGGGACTTCGCGAAGGGAGAATGCCAAAGTCTGATACTCCAACTCGCGAGGTCACGAGTAGCGAGAGGCGCTGGTACTTGGGCCCTAGCCAACGGTTACATAGGGAGAGCGCTGACCAGAAAGGGAGCCCTGCCCGTATCGCCATCTCGGGAAGCGGGAATTGAAGAAGAGGAACCAAGGGTCTCTGACTCATGAATCGCGAAATGAAAAGGACTTTTAATGACGGGCCCATAGTATCGTCGAAAGTGTTCCGGGTCCTCCGCTCAAAGGAGGGGTACGTGATGCGCGATTAAGTTCTCTCACCCCTTCGCGCATCGTGTCTTCAAAGAGAAAGGATTAACTCCTTCCGTTCGCAAACACCGAAAGTGCTTTGGGAATAAACACGTGGTCACATCCCGTGGTCACTTGGGAGAGGAACGAACTGTGCTGAAAGGGGCCAAAGGCATCGAGTCCAGTCGCCAAAAGGATTGTCTCGATCTCCAGGTACCATTTGATGCGATCCCACTCCCGACCTTCGCTTGGAATAAATAAAGGCCAGAAGGGGTGGGTGAAACCTCTCCTCATGCATTAAGTGTAAGGTATGGAATGTCTGGAAAGCTGTCTGCTCGAGAGGGTCCTGTGTACCCAGTTCTTCAAAGAAGCCATGATGTGCTCGACTAGCCAGAGGAGGTCTGCACACTCTAAATCATCATTTACTGGCTCAGTTGCTCCCCCTACAGGAGCCATGCACAGTTAAGGTGGCGTCTAATAGAGAAAGCCCGTCTGAATTTGGCTGAAGGGACACTAAGCCTTGGATGACCAAGGACACCTTTGTTAGGCGATTTTCCTGAGTATATAGACTCAGTCTTTGTATTTTGTAATCCATCGATGGTAGAGCAGAGCTCCCTACTGTAAAGTTTTAACCGATAGTCTAGTTTTCTGGTTATGCATCTATATATGAGATATCTTGTTTTATGACAGACAATTTTTCTTACTCCATCTAATTTTTGTCTCATGCTAAGAGAGTTTGTGATTGACTGATTCACACGAATTATTGCAATTATGTTATGATCAAAGATTTATTGTTGCATTACTGCATTCTCTGGATTTTGCGTTTGAATGTAAATGATATTGCATCTGGACGTCTTCTTCCTCAACCTGTTTGAGACCCGATGTTAATAACATACCTCTGCTTTCCTCTTATATAAGTTTTCCGCCTGTTCATCCTTTACTATAGCTCACTGTCTGAAGTTTATATAAGACCTCACTCGCATATGCATGCCTAGCCTAGTTTTGGAGTTGGAATGATATTGTTTTGAGTTGGCTTCCATTCGGTCATCCCATCTATAAACCACCGTGAAATAAATCTGATGGGCGTCAGGCTCTGCTCCTGCTAGCAATCCGGGAGTGACTTCCATCGCCAACATTTATGGCGCCGTTGTCGGGGACGAAGTTGAATATTTTCCCCAGGATTGAACGACAACGATTAACTGATCTGAAGGTGCATCAGATATCAGAATTATCAAGATTGTTGTTGTGCACCTGGCAACTCCATTGTGACGACTCCGTTGGGGAAAACCTGCTCTATTAATTGTGGCTTTCAGAGGCAGGCATACATAGTCTCATCCACAGCTGCCCCTAGCTACACCTGAAACTGATCCAGAGGTGGTTCTCAGAAAAGGAAAGGCTCCTGAAGAAGAAGCTTCCAGCGCCGAAACAGGTAATCCGCTATCTCCTTCTGTAAGAACTTTGTTTTCTCCTCCTCAGTTTCTTAATAGACCTCCTTCAGAAGTTTCCTGTTTCCTAAATTTTGGAAGTGTTCCTGCTGAGTTTTCCCCTCCTGGTCTGAGATTGGAGGGAAAACTCCTTGTCACTCCCCTCTCTTCTGAAGCTGTACCTTGGCGTAGACCCAGGACTACAGAATATTTCCCCACTCCTGCACAAGGAGGAGCACCTGCTGACTTGAGCTCGTTAGCTTTCTCCTTAAATCCTCTCTTGTTTCCCACTCCCATTAAGAACTCATCCCTAGTATCCAAGTTCCAAGTTCCTTCTCCTCCGAGTTCCCCTTTACATAATATCCATATGGCCGGATCAAATCCCCCTATGACCGCAATGGAGGCCATCATAGCTGCTAGGTATGCTCCTCTTGTATTATCACAACTTCTCAATGCCCTCCCACCAGATGGATACCTAAAGCAGCTGCCCAATTTTACAGGCGAGTGGGACATAGCTGCTAGAGAACACCTAGCATCCTTTTATACTTTCGCGGATGATAATGTTATCATGCACGCAGACGTATGGATGAGTATTTTTGTCCATAGTCTCCAAGGAGAGGATAGAAAATGGTTCAAGGCCCTGCCTCCTGGATCTATTGATGGGATCGAATCTTTAGATAGTACCTTTTTGAGACAGTGGGGAGATAAAAAAGATTTCATGTATTACATGACAGAGTTTGGGTCGTTGAAGAGAAAGGAAGGAGAGTCTGTCTCCGACTTCTCCAAGAGATTTAATAAAATGTACAACAAAATCCCTGCTGAGATAAAACCCTCCTAAGCCTCTGCAAAGATCACTTACTCCAGCGCTTTTGATCCCGATTTCTGCCTACTACTAAGGGAGAGAAGAGCTACTACACTGGCCCACATGCAGGATGTGGTCGTGGAGGTAGAATCTAACATATTGGCTATCAACTGACTCAGGAACGTAGGTGATAGAAATACGTCCAAGAACAAGCATGAATCTCCCTCATCCAATTCCTCTTCCCTGCCCCATCAGACAAATGAGACAGCTAGAGCACCAAAACTGCTTTCTGCCAGGATGGAAAGGTGGGAATTAGAGGGGAAGCCCATGTATAGAAATCCCCAGAGCACTGACAATAGAGGTTTCAGACGACCTACTAACAATATGCCTCAGGTTTTCCTAAGGGAACAGAGGGGAAAAGACAGAGAATATCAAAGGGTTCAAACCCCCCTCTAAAACAACCTAGTTGATCGCAAGGAAAGAGAGGAGATAGATGAGTTTGGACCTGAAATTCACTGTATTGAAGAAACTCCCCCTTTTCCCCATTTGACGCAGTCCACATATGAAGAATCCCTGATGAGTTCTCAAATTCATGAGTTAGGGAAAGAACAGAGGGCCGGTCACACTTCTAACAGATATAATCTCAGGTCGAGAAGGAAAGAAGGAGACTTTGACAGCCCAGACCAGCCCCTCATAGCAGAAAGACCTACTAGATCTGCAGCAGCCGCTACTAAAGATAAAAGAGCTCAGAGCGCTTTGCCAACAGTCAAAGAACCTATCACCGAGGTAAGGGAGGCTCCTAATCCCATTCCATCCTTTAATTTTGAACATGAAATTCAAAAGATCAGGATCCCCGTCCCCCTCTTAGAGCTAGTTAAAAACGAAGATTTTAAAAGATCCCTCTCCAAGCTGCTACAATCTGAGTCCCCCCAGCCCCCCTCTGACTCAGTAAAACTTCAATATGAGAAGCCAACCGTCATCTTAGGCCCCATGGTAGAAGACAGAGATGACTCATCCCCTCCCTTCTACACATCCCTGAACATACATGATAAAGTGCTGCATAACTGCCTCATGGATTTAGGGGCTTCCCATAACCTTATGCCAAAAATAGTCATGGAAGAATTGGGACTGGAGGTGACAATAACTTATCATGATTTATATTATTTCGATTCAAGGAGAGTGCAGTGTCTAGGAGTCATCAAAGACCTGGTGGTTTCCCTGTTTCAGCTGCCCATGAAAAGTGTGGTCATGGTTATTGTGGTAGCCGACGTTCCCCCGAAATTTGGTATGCTATTGTCTAGGTCGTGGATTAAAAAGCTTGGAGGGACACTACAGATGGATCTTACATACGCCACCATTCTGGTCTTAGGAGGGGAACAAAGGAGGTTATACAGAGAAGCCCAGCTAGCCTATATTGTCAGTGATGAAGAAGACCCCACCAATCACCCCATCTTTGCACATGACACCGACTTGGGGTCTAGTTTGTTGCAGCTTACCGATGTCCCTGAAATCTCTTTACTAATCAGAAAACATCCCGGCCCTGATCATCCGATTTCCCCTCAAAACCCCTCTGTGTGGAAGATGTTTTTTGACGGAGCTTCTTCTAGCGAAGGCGCTGGCGCTGGAGTGGTTTTCATATCACCTTGTCAAGAAGTCGCGTCCCTGTCATACAAGCTGGAATTCAAAGCCACCAACAACGTGGCAGAGTATGAGGCTCTTCTTCTGGGTATGAGGGCCGCAAAGAAAATGGAAATTAAACAGATAGACATATTTGGAGATGCTGAGTTGATCATTCAGCAGGTAAGGAATGCTTATCGTGCCCATAATCCTCGGCTCAGAAATTATCGAAATGAATTATGGGACCTTATTGATAATTTCTTCTTGGATTTTAACATTTATTTCATTCCGAGGGAAGAAAATAAGTTGGCCGATTCTTTAGCTGTCTTAGCTAGTTTGCTCAAATTTCCCCTACCGCCTATGGTAAAGAATGAGGTTGATATAAGATATAGGCCCTCGGTGCCAGACAATGTCAATCATTGGAAGGTGTTCGAGGATGATTCGAAACTCGAAAGGTTTCTCCAATCTATTGACGAATTTTCTGCGTTGCACATTGATCAAGATCCCTATCCAAAAGGTGACCCTCACCCTGAGGTGTTTTTAAACAAAATTGCTAATCATCGGATTATCCAGCTACCTAGAAATCACATCCCGAGAGGACTAGTCCCTTTAGAGAGATTGTTCAATGGGAACGATGTAGCAGTAAAGGGAAAAGTCTCAGATGAAGATGCTGATACAGCCGAATGCAACATTGGCACGCAGGAAGAACCCAAGTTTGTCAGATTATCAAGCAGCTTGACCAGTGAACAGAGGGCCGAGTACACGGAGTTGCTGAGAGAGTTTGTTGATGTGTTTGCTTGGACCTACAAATACCTCAAAACATACGACACATCTATCATTGAACACAAAATCCCGTTGAAGGAAGAAGCTAAGCCGTTCAGACAGAAGATGAGACAGATAAATCCCATGTTGCTGCCAGTCATGGAAAAGGAAGTCAAGAAGCTATTAGATGCGCAGATTATCATCCCCTTGAGATATTCCGAATGGGTGGCCAATTTGGTTCCGGTAAGGAAGAAAAGAAGAGAAATCAGGCTGTGTGTCGATTTCAAGAACCTGAACATAATCTCAAAGAAAGACAATTACCCCCTACCTAAGATGGAAAATATATTGCAGAGGGTAACTAGTGCATCCAGGATATCCATGATTGATGGGTTTTCTGGCTATAATCAGATATCGGTCATGCCTGAGGATAGGGAGAAGACAGCCTTCACCACTCCTTGGGGCACCTTCATGTATGCAAAAATTCCATTTGGGTTGATGAATGCAGGAGCAACATTTCAGCGAGCCATGGATATAGCCTTCATCGGAGAAAAAGACCAGTTCGTAGTGATCTACCTATATGACATCACGGTCTTCTCCAGGTCCGATAAAGAACACCGCTATCACTTAAGGAAATTTTTCTCGAAGTGTCGGAGATTTGGTCTTTCCCTAAACCCCAAGAAGTCCCTGTTTGCTATGATGGAGGGCAAGCTGCTAGGCCATATAGCATCGGTGGAAGGAGTAAGAGTTGATCCCAATAGAGTGGAAGCGATTCAAACCCTGTCATTTCCTAGGTCTAAAAAAGAGGTCCAGGCATTTCTAGGAAAGATTAACTTCCTGAGGAGATTCGTCTCAAATTTCGTTGAACTGGTAAAACACATCACAACAATTCTCAGAAAGGGAAACACAGTGAGATGGACCATTGAGCCCTGGGCATCTTTTGACCAAATAAAAAAGGCATTGACTGAGGCGCCTGTGCTAATCAGTCCTGATTATTCCAAGGATTTCCTTATTTTTTCTTTTGCTTCTTGTGATACAGTAGCAGCAGTCTTGTTGCAGAAAAATGAGCAAGGGCGGGAGCAACCTATTGCCTTCTTTAGCAAGGTATTGAGAGATGCATAACTCCGGTACGAGATCATGGAGAAGCAGGATTATGCCTTGGTGAAAGCCCTCAAAGCTTTCAGAGTCTATGTCTTGCACTCGAAGATCACTGCATATGTTCCTTCGGCCTCTGTGAAAAACATTCTTATACAGCCTGACATAGACAGAAGAAGAGGTAAGTGGATTGCCAAGATCCTAGAGTTTGATCTGGAGATCAAGCCCACCAAATTGATAAAGGGGCAGGGTTTGGCCAAGTTACTGGTTGAATCCAATCGCAAAGACTTGGGAATTAACTTTATCAACGAGCAAGCTGATTCATCCAACGAGCATTTCTAAAGTGCCTTACCACTAGCAGCATGCGCCTAGTTCAAGGATATCTTGTATTTTCTGCAAGAATTGAGGCCTCCTGATGGAATGGGAAAAATCAAAGTGAGGGCTCTAAAGCTCAAGGCGGTTAGGTATTGCCTCATTGACAAAACCTTGTACTGGAAAGACCCTCTAGGGGTATTTCTGAGATGCCTGGACCCGCAGGAGGACCAGAGAGTTATGTTTGATTTTCATAGCGGCCTTTGCGGAGGTCATCATTTCTGGAAGACCACAGCTCACAAGATACTCCGAGATGGGTATTACTGGCCCAATTTATTCCTCGATGTTTGCAGGGATATCAGAGCTTGCATCAAATGCCAAAAGTTCTCAGGAAAATAACATCTCAAATCGCTGCCATTAAAACCCATAGTATCTTCGACACCTTTTCAGCAGTGGGGGTTGGACTTCATCGGAGAAATTCATCCTCCCTCAAGTGGTCAGCACAGATGGATCTTGACTGCAACAGACTATTTCACCAAGTGGATAGAAGTTTTCCCCACCAGAAGCGCATCACACAAAGTAATTATCAGCTTCCTGGAGGATATCATAGCCCGATTTGGCTGTCCCAGCAGAATCGTCACCGATAATGATGCTTCTTTCAAATCTGAACCTCTAATTAAGTTTTGTGAGCAGTTCCAGATCTCGCTAATTCACTCCACCCCCTACTATCCCCAAGGAAATGGTTTAGAGGAATCTTCTAACAAAATCCTGATAAAGATCATCAAAAGATTGTTAGAGGATAACAAAAGAGCTTGGGATTCAAAGTTGAAATTTTCTCTGTGGGTCGATCATGTCACAACGAAGAAGTCTCTGGGCACTTCGTCGTTTCAACTAGTCTATGGAGCAGAGGCAGTTTTCCCTACTCAACTCGCCTTACCTGTGGCGAAGTTCTTTCAAGACTACGAGGGAGAACCATATCATATGATCGGAAGAATTCATCAGATAGTGGAAGTGCAGCAGATCAGAGAACAAGTGAGGGACGTAGCTTATAGCCATCAACAGAAGATCAAACATGCTTTTGACAGAAAGGTCAAGAAAAAGGAGTTGGAGATCAGGGATTTGGTATTTAAGTGGGATGCACCCAGACAGGATAAAGTCAAGCACAACAAGTTTGACGCCCTATGGATTGGCCCCTTCAAAATCTCTGAGATTTTCTCCAACAACACATACGGGTTGTAGGATCTGGAGGGTGAAGAGGTTTTCAACAGCCTAGTGAATGGGCATTTTCTGAAGAAATGTTTTATTTGAGCCTCATGTTTTATYKGMKCCTCWTGTTTTATKTRAGCCTCATRTTKTMTTTKAGCCGCATTTTCTGAWTGKKYAGTTTCTTTTGCATGTTTTCGGCCCAATAAGTGACTCCATAGCCTAATAGCAAGGCACTGAAGCTGCGGAAGAAGTTATTAGAGAATCACAGGGATGACTCTATCCCCCTTGGAGCCTAATGTTAGCGATTATTTTTGTCATTTGGTGTAGAAGCACCTAGGACTTTAGATTGCACGAGAAGAACCCAAGCGCAACACACAGAAGAAGTCCTTTTCGGACTTAAAATCAAGTGAGTGGGCATTTCATTCTTCAGCAAAGAGGATTCAGCGACAGAGAAGAACAACGATCGATGGGTAATTGCAGATTAATCGAGTCGCATCATGTATAGCGCTAAAAGTTTTAAGGAAGTCAACGGTCAGAATCCTTCGGGAGGCACTCGTGAAGTTATGAGGGTCGTTGATCGCAAGCAGTTCAAGAACAGTGTTATTTCTCGAGCTCGGGGTTCGTGAGTTCGGAGGACGGACTATGTATTTTAGTTGCGCGAGATTACGAGTTATGAAAAGTGTCTGGAGGAGGTCAATCGTCGCTGACCATCGCATCTTGGGAATTCACGAAGGGAGAATGCCAAAGTCTGATACTCCAACTCGCGAGGTCACGAGTAGCGAGAGGCGCTGGTACTTGGGCCCTAGCCAATGATTACATAGGGAGAGCGCTGACCATAAAGGGAGCCCTGCCCGTATCGCCGTCTCGGGAAGCGGGAATTGAAGAAGAGGAACCAAGGGTCTCCGACTCACGAATCGCGAAATGAAAAGCACTTTTAATGATGGGCCCACAGTATCATCGAAAGTGTTCCGGGCCGTCCGCTCAAAGGAGGGGTACGTGATGCGCGATTAAGTTCTCTCGCCCCTTCGCGCATCGCGACTTCAAAGAGAAAGGATTAACTCCTTCCGTTCGTGAATGCCGAAATCGCTTTGGGAATAAACACGTGGTCATATCCCGTGGTCACTTGGGAGAGGAAGGAACTGTGCTGAAAGGGGCCAAAGGCGCCAAGTCCAGTCGCCGAAAGGATTGTCTCGATCTCCAGGTACCATCTGATACGATCCCACTCCCGACCTTTGCTTGGAGTAAATAAAGGCGAGAAGGGGTGGGTGAAACCTCTCCTCATGCATTAAGTGTAAGGTATGGAAGGTCTGGAAAGCGGTCTACTCGAGAGGGTCCTGTGTACCCATTTCTTCAAAGAAGCCATGCCGAGTCCTCGACTAGCCAGAGGAGGTCTGCACACGCTAAATCAACATTTATTGGCTTAGTTGCTCCCCCTGCAAGAGCCATGCGCAGTTAAGGTGGCGTCTGACAAAGAAAGCCCGTCCGAATTTGGCTGAAGGGACACCGAGCCTTGGATGACCAAGGACACCTTTGTTAGGCGATTTTCTTGAGTATATAGACTCAATATTTGTATTTTGTAATCCATCGATGGTAGAGTAGAGCTCCCTACTGTAAAGTTTTAACTGATAGTCTAGTTTGCTGGTTATGCATCTGTATATGAGATATCTTGTTTTATGACAAACAATTTTTCCTACTACATCTAATTTTCGTCTCATGCTAAGAGAGTTCGTGATTGACTGATTCGCGCGAATTATTGCAATTATGTTATGATAAAAGATTTATTGTTGCATTACTGCATTCTCTGGCTTTTGTGTTTGAATGTAAATGATATTTCATATGGACGTCTTCTTCCTCAGCCTGTTTGAGACCCGATGTTAATAACATACCTCTGCTTTCCTCTTATATAATTTTTCCGCCTGTTCATCCTTTACTACAGCTCACTGTCTGAAGTTTATATAAGACCTCACTCGCCTATGCATGTCTGGCCTAGTTTTGGAGGTGGAATGATATTGTTTTGAGTTGGCTTCCATTCGTTCATCCCATCTATAAACCACCGTGACATAAATCTGATGGGCGTCGGACTCTTCTCCTGCTAGAAATCTGGGAGTGACTTCCATCGCGAACACATTGGAAGCACCAACTTCCTTTGTTTTCTAGTTGCAACTGGAAGGATTCTCCAACCCCCTAGTTTCTTAGGCTTCAACATGAGGGAATCTCCAACTACCCAATTCTCTAGCTACAGCCAGAAGGAGTCTACAACCCACTATTTTCTCTGGCTACAACCAGAAGGTGGCTTCAACCACATGTTCTTCCCCCGTCCAACCTCCCTGACATAGAAGTAGAATGATGGAACCACTGCCACACTATCACTGTGAGATATACCACTGCAACAACCTATATCAATCAACTTGCACCAAACAACATGTAACAACCTATACCATAACAAACTGTACGATAAACAAGTGCATCAACCATGCACCAACCTATACCATCAATAAGTGCATCAACCATGCACCAAATATGTACCAATCAAGAATCAAATGCACATAAACTATGAATCATCAAGATGTACCAACATCATCAACTATACACCTCATGTATGTGCCAACTCATCGACTACTTGTCTCAACCATGTATCCAACATGTACCTCAACCAAAATCCCTCATCAATTTCATAATCCAAATCTGATTTGTAACTCTAAAATAGATGTGGTGTATATTATTACATACCTACAAACCTTCCTTAACTTTAATAACAAGAGACTATCATTTTCATCAAACTTTACTTTAGTCTCACATGACTAATTTTGGATAAGTCAACAACCCTAACTTGAAATAAGCATAGCTATGTACCAGTAATGAATAAATATTTGAAAATAATACTCAATGTTCTTCAGTGTCTTTTGTGCAATTCCTCCAGGTTTCACTTCTTGGAACCTCTCTGAAAAGGAGTTATAGAAAAAATAGCATATCTTGTTGCATTCTGGCTTATTCTAGAGAGAGAACTTGTAGAGCATTCCCCACACAAAATATTTGTTGTATGGATATGAAAATGGTACAAAAAATAATAAAGATTGTACTCTAACAAATAAATTATGTCTTATGGAATTTCGATATGTTATGAAGAAGTTATGACATTTTTACCTGAAACACCTGTTTTAGACTAGTTTCAGGACTAGCCACAAACCCTATTTTCCATAGAGTGTAACTCCAAAAATACAACGTCCCAGAAGCTGAATTTTTTAACACAGATACATGGATATGTTTCCTCAACGACCTCCATATTTCACGGTTTGAATGATTCTATAAAAAAAAAATATTGTAAAATTGGTGAGATGACCTGTAAATAACATACCTTAGAAAACATCATCAAAAAAATTTATCCTCCCTTGAATTTCAGCCTTCTTTACTTCACCTTCCCTCTGAAATTCTCCTTAGATATCCTTTGGTTACCTCAGTCACTTGTAGATATTCAATATTCTCAAGTTTGATTAAATGAGAGACCCTTGCCTCTTATTTATACTTTTATGTAGCTTCCTTAAGGGGTTACCTTCTAACCATATTAAATCACTTTCTTTATTTTATGGCTAGCCCACTTCTAACCACTTGTCGACTTAGTAATTTATCCATTAACTTTATTATTTAAATAATTTATTTTGTATCCAATTTGACTTATAGTACACTCATCACTTCACTTTATTATTTAAATAATTTCTTATTTGCAACCACTTTGACTACTTTGACCTTTTGGGGCTTCTAGATGACTCATGAGGGTTCTTCAACTTCACATGGACATAACTGTCTAATCGTGAGGATTTATGTGATGTTCCACATACCACTGGAAATGGCATGACATGTACTATCCATATAGAATAATTTTACCTTCAAATATATTAAAACTCATACCATTATACATCAAACAAACTTAGGTCCATCTAAATGACTCATGAGGGTTCTCCAACTTCACATGGCCATAACTCTCTAACCGTGAAAAGTTATGTGACGTTACACATACCACTAGAAATGGCATGACATGTAATCTCCATATAAAATAGTATTACCTTCAAATATATTAAAAAACATACCATTATACATCAAACAAAGTTGGGTCCATTACCCAAACCTTTGTGCTACCAAAATTTTCTATTGGACTTTCTTCAAGGGTTGACATCAATGACAACCAACCCAAATAACCAACAATCTCCCCCTTTGGCATTGATTGCAACACTCTGATGCAATATTGAAGTCATATCACTCATTCTCCCCCTATGACCATCGCTCCCTCTGGAACCATGCCTCCGTTCTCTTTCTCCATGCATTTACCTTTGCATATGATAAATCTCTCCCCCTTTGTCATCAATGGAAAAGGTATCTCTCCATCCATGAATTCTCC
Source organism: Picea engelmannii (assembly GCA_009831015.1). Classification (NCBI taxonomy): domain Eukaryota; kingdom Viridiplantae; phylum Streptophyta; class Pinopsida; order Pinales; family Pinaceae; genus Picea; species Picea engelmannii. Next base: position 502,874 of record ML782195.1, read on the forward strand.
CCCTGATTGAACTCTTCCTGAAACTGATCTCCTAACCTGAACTATCCTCTTTATGGTGCTTCCTCTTGTAGATATAAGACATATAATATAAGCATTCAAAATAATTCATTTTGGAGTAGAAATTACTCCAAGTCTCTTGAGAAGATACTCAAAGGCTTCCCGTGGAAGCGATTTTGTAAATATGTTTGCCACTTGTTCTTTTATGCCCACATATTCAACTCTGATATTTTTCTCTGCAACCTATTCCCGTAGAAAGTGATACTTGATTGGAATGTGCTTCTTCTTGGAGTGCATCATCAGGTTCTTTGAGATACTAATGGCACTTGTATTATCACAATAGATTGGAATGGGCTTATCATACTCAACTTGTATATCTATCAGAGTTTGTTTCATTCATAGAACCTGTGTACATCATCCTAGTGTTGCAATATACTCTTCTTTGGATTTACATAAAGATATTAATGATTGTTTCATGCTTAGCCAATATACTAAACACTCACCCAAGTAGAATGTTGCTCCACTGGTGCTTCGTCGGTCATCAATGCAACCTTCCCAATCTGCATCTGTGTAGGCAATAAATGATATATCCTTTCCTTTTGGATACCATAATCCAAACTCTTATGTTCTTTTGAGATAACTGAAAATCCTCTTCACTTCTAATGCATGTGATTCCTTTGGTGTTGCTTGAAATCATGTTACCTGTCCAACTACCTACAATATATCATGTTTGGATGTTGTCACATATAGTAAGCTACCAATCATTGACCTGTATTTCCTCTGATCTGTAGACTTTGAATCATCATCTTTTCTCAACTTGAAAATGGTTTACATAGGAGTGGTAACCAGTTTGCAATCTTCCATTCCAAACCTCTTTAGCATTTCTTTGATATACTTGGTTTGAGAAATAAAAATTCCTTGGTTGCTTTGATGTATATGAAGACCCATAAAGAAGGATAGTTCTCCAAGTAATGACATTTCAAATTCATTATGCATATCCTTTACAAATTTATCGCTTAACATGTCATCAATACTTCTAAAGATAATATCATCAACATAAACTTCAATTAATAAAATACTATCTTGAGTTACGTTGATGTAGAGGTTGTTGTCTGCACTTCCTTTTCTGAACCCTACTTTCTGTAAATATTTATCCAGTCTAGAGTACCATTCTCTAGGAGCCTATTTTAGACCATACAAGGCCTTCTTCAATTTACACACATAATCTGCGCTCTCTCACAACTGAAATACTTCTGGTTGTTTAATGTAGACTTCTTCTTCAAGTTCCCATTCAGAAAATCTGATTTCACATCCATCTGATACAATTTAATATTCTTGGAGCATGCATAATCTAAAAGCAATCAGATTGCCTCCATTTTGGAAACTGGGGAAATTGTCTCTTCAGAGTCGATTCCTTCAACCTGTGCATATCCTTTACATACCAATCTAGTTTTTTTCCTTGTAACATATCCATTTTCATTCAATTTATTTTTCAAAACCCACTTTGTGCCAATCACATTCTTATTCTTTGGTCTTGGAACCAATTCCAAAGTGTCATTCTTATCTATGTGATCCAATTCTTCATCCATGGCCTTATTCCATAATTCATCCTTGTTGGCCTCCTCAAAACTGTTTGGTTCAATCATAGATAAGAGTGCTAGGTGCGTTTGTTCTAGTGAACGAATTCTTCTTCTAGTCTCAACTCCGACATCCTTGTTTTCAATAACCAGATCTGAAGGATGATTCTTCTGTAGTCATTTTCTAGGTGTCTTTGGAGGCACTAGATGAAATTTCTCTTTTAGTTCTGTCTGATCCTCTTCATCTTCCTCTTCTACTTCTTCTTCATCTTCTTCTTCTTCATCTTCTTCTTCTTCTTCGTAAATTTGTTCCATTGATTCATTTTCGTCTTCCTTTAATTCTCATCCACCTGTTTCATCAATTGTTACATTGATGATTTCCACAACTTTGTTCAACCTCAGATTGTAGCATTTGTGTGATTTCTTTTTACTTGAGTAACTAACAAGTACTCCTTTGTCCACACGAGAGTCAAACTTTCTCATTTTCCCATATTCTCTTTTGATGTAGCATTTTCTTCCAAATATTCTAAAGTGCTTCACATTTGTTGGTCTTCCTTTCCATAGATTGTAGAGAATTCTGTCATTGTTGTTTATGAGCATTACTTTGTTTTGAATGTGAAATATTGTATGCACTACATGTGTCCAAAAAATATCTGTCAATTTGGAATCCATTAGCATTGTTTGAGTCATTTCCTGTGTAATTAACATCCATAATGTTCATTTGTCTCTGAACTAGTCTTTGAACCAATATATGAATCCATTCTCTCTTCCACTCTCATATATATGTCCAAACCTGCTAAGTGTTCTTACAAATCCATCTCTGTCCATACTGTCCAAGACTCTACAACACAACTATCCATAATGCTGACCCATTTATTACTATACTATCATGAAGTATTCACTACTACAACTATCAAACTATACTTCTATTGACTAATTTCTCTGGACCTGTCTACTCAAACTCTGCAATCTGCTCGAAGGATGGTTCTTTGGTCTGTCACAGATATCGCATAGACTCCCCCTGTCTAATATTCATGTTACCTAGGAGTCTCTAAGTTGGATGGCTTAGAACAATTCCTTCTCTAGTGTGTATTCATCATCATCTTCATTGGTAGATTCATGAATCATCATCTCTCTGAGCTATGAATTATTTCTTTCTATTTGTGGATTCATATTTCACTACAATGCCTGAAAGTACAATATCTTGAACCTGTTCCTTATTTACCTGTCCTTATTTTATTTCAGTTATTTTCCAAAACTTTCTGTATGTGACATATTTCTTTTTCTCTGTAGAGTTTTCTTCATCTTGTTTTATTGCCAATCTTGCGATCTCTGGGACCTGGTCTGTTTTCACCCATTCTTCATGTTTTCTTATCCATACTTTCTTATATATGATATCAATTTTCTCTTTCATGGAAGTATCGATCATGCTTCTACAGTCACTAGTTATGTGTCCATAGTTATGACATTTGTAACATTCAATGTTATATGGGGCCACATAGGCATTTCTTGCTTGAACATTTTTTTTATAATCCCTGCAATGTACAACCTTATGTCCAAAATTAGTACAATAAAAGCAATGACCATAAAATAAATTTGCATACCTGGGAGTGAATGATATTCTTTGTGGCGTAGTCCTTTTGAATTTCTGCCTTGACTGATCATGATCATGATTAAGGCTTCTTTGTGGCTTGAACATGGATGGTATTCTTGAAGATGTACCCTTATTATATTTCTTAGATTCTAGTTGACCATGATTCCTTCCTTTGAGTATTTCTGCATAACTCTTGCTCTTTTTTTCATTCTTATTTTCTAGCAACCTAGAGTGCTTCTCTTCTTTTTCTACAATTGATACATATGTTTCTGTCTCTTCAACATTCTTTTTGAGCTTGACGATTTTACTTCTCAATGTGACAATTTATTCTTCAATCTTCTGAATTCTTCTGTTCTCTTTGCTTCTTCAAGACGATTTTTTAATGTGATTATTTCTTCTTCAAGTAATTTCTCTCCTTGACCAAACTCTAACTCAAGATAGTATAGATCATTAGTTCTTTCCTTGAGATGATCTGTCAATATATTCTCTCTCATTTCCACTTCTTCCTTCTGTGCTACTATGTTCACTTCCAAATACTATTTTTGATCTTTAAGTTTTTCTTCAATCTTTCTGGTATCTTCTAGCTAAGTTCTAAAGTTCTTGATGACCTGTTGGGCTTCTTAAAAAATGTGAGCACTTTCATTTTGTTTCATCAATTCCTTCTTGAGTGACACATTTTCTTCTCTTTCTTTTCTTAGTTCATCTAAATCACTGATCAATTCTTCTTCATAATTGTCTTCCTTTTCAATTATTTTTTCTGTCTCATGGCATTCTATTTCAAGTTGTCTGTGTTTTTCACAATTAAATCAAAACAACATACCTCTATTGATTATGTACTCTTCATCTTTTAAATCTATTTGAGATGGTGAACATATTTCTTCTTGATCTGTACCTGCATCTTCTTTGTCATTTTCTGAGTCTGCGATGGGTGAATAATATATATTATGTAACTTATCCCAAAGTTCTTTGGATGATGAACATTTACCAACCTTTTCTCTTACCGGATTAGGTAATCCTTCTTAGATGAAATCCATTGATTTTTTGTTATTCTTATTCAATTCCTTCTTGTCTACAGTCTTTTCCCCTTTTTGAGCTATCATATCTTATAATGACTGATAGCCAAATATAATACCTTTCTTCCTATAAAAATACTTTCGTCCTTCCACTCCACATATCATACTTTAAACCATTCTGACCATTGAACAATGGTACTCCATTCTTAGGATAATCCATGATCTCCTTCCAGTGGTTAAACTGTTTCCTGAAGAAACATGCTCTGATTCCAATTGTTGGATTACTAAGAGTGGGGATGAATCAGTAATAGATAAATTTAATCATTTTTAACGATAAAAAACAAGTGTTATATCAATGTAGAATTGTCATCCAATAGTTGCAGAGTAAATAAACAATGAACAAATGAGCAATCATACACATACACAGTACATCAATGTTTTTACGTGGAAACCCAAAGAGGGAGAAAACCACAGAATGATTTTTTTTTATATGTCTTTAAGAATTACATTCATTGGAAGCACCAACGTCCTTTGTTTTCCAGCTATAACTGGAAGGAGGCTTCAACCCCCTAGTTTACCAGGATACAACCTAAAGGAAGCACCAACTCCCCAATTCTTTGGCTACAACTAGAAGGAGGCTACAACCCACTATGTTCTTCGGCTACAACTGGAAGGTGGCTTCAACCACCTTTCCTTGCCCCATCCAACCACTCTGATGTAGAAGTAGAATGATGGAACCACTGTCACACTATCATTGTGAGATATACCACTATAAAAACCTGCACCAAACAACCTATAACAACTTGTACAATAACAACCTGTAATCAATATGTACCATAAACAAGTGCATCAACCATGCACCAACCTGTACCTCAACCTGTACCATCAATGAGTGCATCAACCATGCACCAAATATGTACCAATCATGCATCAAATACACATAAACTATGACTCATCAAATTGTACCAACATCATCAACTATACACCTCATGTATGTGTCAACTCATCAACTACTTGTCTCAACCATGTACCCAACATGTACCTCAACCAAAATCCCTAATCAATTTCATCATCCAAATATCATTTGTAACTCTGTAATATACCTAGTGTAGATCACATACTTGCAAACTATCCTTAACTTTAACAACAAGATACTAGCATTTTCATCAAACTTTACTTTAGTCTCACATGACTAATTTTGAATTAGTCAACAACCCTAACTTAAAATAATAATAACTATGTACCAGCAATGAATAAATATATGAAAATAGTACATCGTGTTCTTCAATGTCTTTTACACAATTCCTCGATGTTTCACTGCTTGGAACCTCTCAAAAAAGTAGTTATAGCAAAAATGACATACCTTGTTGAATTCTCGCTTATTCTAGAGAGCGGGCTTGTAAAGTGCACCCCACACAAAATATTTGTTGTATGGATCTGAAAATGGCACACATAATACTACAGATTGTACTCTAACCAATACATTTGTTCTTACTGAATTTGGAACTGTTATGATTAAGTTATAACTTTTTTACGCAAAACACCTGTTTTAGACTAGTTTCAGGACTAGCCACAAACCCTATTTTCCATGGAGTGTAACTCCAAAAATACAATTACCCACAAGATAAAAAAAAATCACAGCTACTTGGATATGTTTCCGCAACGTCCTCCATATTTTGTGGTCTGAATCATTATAGAAAAAAAGTTATTGCAAAAATGGTGAGATGCCCTATCAATAACATACCTTAGAAAACATCATCAAAACAATTTATCCTCCCTTGAATTTCGGCCTTCTTTACTTCATCTTCCCTTTGAAATTCGCCTTAGATATCCTTTGGTTACCTTAGTCACTTGTAGATATTCAATATTATCAAGTGTGATTAAATGAGAGACCTTTGCCTCTTATTTATACTTTTATTTAGCTTCCTCAAGGGGTTACATTCTAACCATCTTAAACCACTTTCCTTATTTTAATGCTAACCCACTTCTAACCACTTGTCCACTTAGTAATTTCTCCATTAACTTTATTATTTAAATAATTTATTTTGTATCCACTTTGACTTATAGTACACTCATCACTTCACTTTATTATTTAAACAATTTCTTCTTTCCAACCACTTTGACTACTTTGACCTTTTGGGGCTTGTAGATGACTCATGAGGGTTCTCCAATTTCACATGGCCATAACTCTGTAACCGTGAGGAGTTATGTGACATTCCACATACCAATGGAAATGAAATGACATGTAATATCCATCTGTAATATTCTTACCTTCAAATACATTAAAAATCATACCATTATACATTAAACAAACTTGGGTCCATCTAGATGACTCATGAGGGTTCTCCAACTTCAGATGGCCATAACTCTCTAACCATGAGGAGTTATGTGACATTCCACATATCACTGGAAATGAAATGACATGTAATATCCATATATAATAGTCTTACCTTAAAATATATTAAACCTATACCATCATACATCAAACAAACTTGGGTCCATTACCCAAACCTTTGTGCTACTGAAATTTGCTGCTAGAATTTATTCAAAAATTGACATAAAGAAAAACAAACCAAAATAATGAACATTTCACACCCTATCTTAATGGATCAACATAAATGCCAATGTAATATATGAATATATGATTAGAAATATTTTTAATGCCATAAAATATGGGATTCGATCCTTTTGTAATGAGTATATAACCATAATATATCCACTTTATGTGATAAAATTTTGTGGCATGGATTTTTAAATGGAACATGTTATATGGTTATAAATAAAACCATATATTACAATATATGTGGCAATAAATATTCGTAAAGGCCCCTTTTCGTAAGTATAAACAACCATATTACCATATAATATGGAAAATATAATGCATTGGCGCAATTTGTATGACAAATGTCATATATTATGGTTGGAACTTATTGTATGCGGTAACACGACTTTGAAAAGGATTTTAATATGTGATCTCTGGCATGCCTTGGTTGACCTTTTTAAACCATACAATATTAAATTACAAATAAATATAACATTGCCACATCACATTAACACAATCACTTGCCTAGTCACCATCCACTACCACATCTACTCTGATATTTCCACATATCCAATTCTACTAGTGCCACATGTCCTAACCACATAATCCCACATATCCAACTCTACCACTGCCACATCACCTTTTGACTAGTTTGACTTTTATTATTGTTTATGTAGAACCTCAGAATGCGATAATTTCCGCATATGATGTCGGATTTACAATCCATTTGCACCACCAAAAATCTTGTGATGAGCTATTTGCAATGGCGTTGGTATCATTCAAATATAAGAAATTTTATTTTTTTTCCTTTTTAGATCCATTTTGGATCACACCTCCCGACAGAGACCTTTTGGTCCTCCAAAAGGATATTAACCAGACATCAAGTGTAGGATAGGCCTCCCCACTTGTAATTTGTCTATCAAATCTATCATGTGCACCTGTCACAACATGATCAATTCCAAAACAACTATGATAAATGAACACATATTGTTAGCGATCTTCATTCGTTCACATCCTTCTGAATTCACTACTATCATTGTAGAAAAAATTAGCAGTGATAACAATATCATAAATATGACTGAAAATAAACCAACATGTATGTTCTTCTTTACAATCTTGCACAACAAAAACTCATCTTGAAGCAAAGTATGGCTAGATGTACATGCTACAACCATTTTAATTTCTTGATTAAGATCAACTGGTACAATCATAGGTGTATTTCTTGCATAAGCTTCCTTCTTTAATTGTTTAATTGTAAAAAGAGATTGTTTCCCTTTGATATGATGAGCATGCACATCATATTTTATCTCTTGTTTAGCTAAGTGATATTCATTTTGTTCCCTGAAGAAGATTGATTTGCGATCGTATAAATAAGAGATACCCAAGACCACTGCACATGCTTCTAGCAGTACCACATCACATGTTACATCATCCACAAATTTAGATGTAATTGTAAACTTTATGACACATTGCTTTGTTACGGCAAATTTGTGATTTTTGTTTATCCAATTTAATGAGTAAGGTTTATGATGTATTTTTGTTTCCAATCCCAATTTCTTAACCACTTCTTCTAAAATTAAATTATCTTTAGATCCACTATCTAACAAAGTGTAAATGTTGGTATGTTTCATAATGACCCTTATATGAAACAATTTACTTCTGGAATCACAATCATCGCCAATTTTACCTGACAAACCAACTGCTGTGACTTTAGTCTCATCACTTGAATATGACCCCAAGTCTGATGGCTATGTTATTGTTGTAAATTTTTTCCTCCCTTTCTTTTCTTTGAACCCTTTCGGTCTCTTCTCTAGGTGGAATTTCCAGCAATGCCCATCATCCTTCCCTTCTTTCTTGTAATGATTGCAAGAGAGCTTCTCTTCCTTCACTGTAGTTGAGTTTGAATTCTTCACATTCCCTTTTCTTTACGTTCTTTTTTTGAAGATGATTCCCCTGATGCACCGACTGTAGATTTTCCTGCTTCAATATATGTCGCTTGAACATAAACCTCATCAGGATTAATAGGCTTAAACATAAACACATTATTATGAATATGAGCAGGAAAACCTCCTATATACTTCATAAGATTTTCTTGTGTATCTAATGGAATATTTAACATCAAAGCCATCTTACGAAATTCATTTGTGTATTCTTTCATCGATTGTCCTTTTCTTAATTCAAGGGTTTTCCATTCAATTAAAGCCTTATCCTTATACCCATATGGATAGAATTGTTTCTAAGTGAAAAAATAAAATATTTCCATGATGGAAATACATTACCAATTTGTTGAGTACCATGTTGCAACTAACTCTGCAACCAAATGAGTGTTGTGCCTGCAAGATGAAACAATTCCATTTTGATCCTAGTTACCTCATCATTGATTTGTTTCACATTGCAATATACCTCCATCTGTCTGACCCAATTATCAAGCTTCTCAACATTGACTTCTCCATTATACATGGGAAACTCAAATTTCACATCAATTTTAAGTAATGGAATGTGAGGCTTATGTTTATGGGAATAAGAATGTTTTCTTGCAGAAGTAGAATTTGAACTTGTACTTAAAGAAGAAGAAGATGGAGATGAAGGAGGTGAAGGAGGAGGTGAAGGAGGGTCTCCTCCATCTTCACTTTTTTCTTTCTTTGAATATTCCCCTTGAACAGGTCTCTTCCTTTCTAAGTAATCTTCACACAATACTTTTACTATCTCTGACATGGCAAAGAAAGTTCTTTGAAATTCTCTTTCTTGTTGAGAAAGTCCTTATTTAGATGCCATCCTCTCACTTTGAGATGTCCTTTTTTAATCCATAATTAGGATATCCTTCTAAAATCTATCATTCATCACTCCTTAACTTTTCCCTGGTAATCATGCATACTAAAAAAAAAAAAACAATTGTCAACGTTCTCTGATACCGCTTGATCCAAAAATGATCTTTTAAATAACTTGGTTAAATATTCTGCATGTGTAAATTTACCAGTTAAGACTTAACAAGAATGAGAAGATGCTTAATGAAAGAAGTTGCATCTATATAAGGAATTCATAACAACAAATTAACAATAATGACAACAAACCATAACGCCAAAACTTGATAACGGAGTTTGTCAAATTTGCCTATGTCTTCGGGCCTTTGTCTTCAGTGGGAGAGGCTTCTTCATTAATATTTAATACTTCAAAAATACATCAGAATTACATCAATTGGATTTCATGCTGGTCTCACTATGTTTTGATCAACCTTAAAAATCCAACACAACTGATGACACTAAAAAAGACTGAACGTAACTCCCGAAAATGGCCTCAAAGCTTCACTACGTAGTTGGTTTTTCCTGCATAAAATTTATGTGCATAATATGACCTCTTGGTGCAGTCGTAAAACTTTTAGTTAAATACAGTGAGGTTGTGGGATCAAATCCCAACGACACACGATTTCTTTATTTGAAATATGCAGTGGACACCATAATATGTGGCAAAGGAATATTAAATGGTTAAAATAACCATTTTCCCAAAGTTTCGATCCACTACTAATGCAGATATATTATTCGTGGGATCCCATATGTTTTGAAACATATCTTATACCACGTCTTACATGGATCAACATAAATTCCAACGTAATATATGGTTAGCGACCTTTTTAATGCCATAAAATATGGGATTTGATCCTTTTGTAACGAGGATATAACCATAATATATCCACTTTATGTGATAAAATATCGTGGCATGGATTTTTAAATGGAACATGTTATATGGTTATAAATAAAACCATATATTATAATATATGTGGAAATAAATATATGTAGAGCCCCCTTTTCATATGGTTAAACAACCATATTACCATACAAAATGGAAAATATAATGCATTGGCGCAATTTCTACGACATATGTCATATTTTATGGTTGGAACTTATTGTATGTGGTAACACTACTTTGAAAAGGTGTATAATATGTGACCTCGGGCACGCCTTGGTCTACCTTTTTAAACCATACAATATTAAATTGCCAATAAATATAACATTACCACATCACATTAACATAATCACTTGCCAGTCACCATTCACTTCACCATCCACTGTCACATGTGTTATGATACAACTACATGTATAGTTATGTCACTGTCACATGTCCTACTCAAATAATGTCACATGTCTAACTCTGCTACTGCCACATCACCTTTTTACTAGTTTGACTTCTTTTTATTGTTTATATACAATTTTAGAATGTGATAACTTTCACATACAATGTTGGATTTACAATCCGTTTGTGCTCTCATAAATCTTTGACGAGCTCTTTGCAATGGTGTTGGTCTCGCTCAAATCCAAGAATTTTGAATTTTTGGACTTTTCAGATCCATTTTGGATCAATGAGGAGGAGAAATGTATTAGCCTATTATGAACATAGTTACCAACTTAACGAGAACTGTACAAAGTTCTTGTTTTTTTGGGGGTCTAATTTTTTACCCCATTTTTAAAAATGGTGCTACCGGTACCATCCCCCCTCCGTTTTTAGGTGGTTTTCGATATTTTAAATTTTTCGATCCACAATGTTTCCACATTATTTTTTTAAATGCTTATTTTTCATCTATTTTCAATTTTTTCTAATTTTTTTTATTCAATGTTGTTTTTAGTCATTTTTTCATGCTTCTTTCAATCTTAAATTTTTTTTTTATCATTTACTTTTTTTAAGTTACAATTTTTCATATAATTTTGTCTCCTTAATTAATTTATTGTTCCATACTTTTTAAATATAGTGAAAAACATCATTTTTAACACATTGTTTACCTTTACTTCAATACATAAAAAAACAAATTGTAGTTAAATAACACTATTTTTGAATATTTATCAAAACAATAAACATTGTATAGTCATATATAATAAAAAACCTATACATTTTGGTTCATATTCCTTAAAATAACATATCAAATAAATCATTTTTATGGTCATAATTAGAAAAAAATCAAAATTTTATAAAAAATTATCATTTTCTTTCATGTTTTTATACATTTTAAGTAAAAATGACAACATTTAATAAAAAAATTCAATGTATAGTGTTTGACATACAAATAAAATGAAAAACAAAAACAATAAAAATATTTGTCACAAAACAACAATAGATACATCTTTATTCCTAATTTAAAATATGAAATTCAAAGAATTACAGTTATAGCTCATAAAAAAATTGTAAAATTAAGCAGCGTCTTCAAAGACATCTTAAAACTAATCAACAATATCATGTATCCCAAATTCATCATTCTCAACAGACACATTATCATCTTCTTCGACGTCATTTTGTGTTTCCATTGTGTCATTTTGTTCTTCCATTGGCTCTTGATATCCACAAGTTCTCCAAAGTGAACCTTTCTAATCATTTCTCCAAATGGTAGTTGAAGTTCCTTTGACAATTTTTCCACCATTGATTCACTAAAATCTCCCTTCCTCAAGCCAATTTCTTGCATTTCATTTGGAAGAGCTGAAATAACATTAATTCTTTGTTGAGTAAAATTGCACTGCAATGGGTCACTTTGAATCGTTATTCAATCCCTTCCTTTTTGTAGGAAACACACTAACGTTGTACCTAATAACCAAATAAAAATAAATAATGAAGTTAGATATTGTAAAAATACATAAATTAAAAATAATATAAGATTGAAGTATGATTTCATAAATATTAGATCATAATTCTTACCTGAACCCGAGAACAAATCCATAAACCAATCTCCTTTATTTGAAAATGTATCTATAGGATACTTAATTAATGTTTGTGGTTTTTGATAAATGTGATGTAGGAGCATCGTTAGAAAAGTGCAAGTGGAGGACAACTCAACACCCCAGCGCGCATTTTGAATATTTTTGAAATTTGAAAGATGGCATATCAATGTAATATATGAAAATATTGAAATTAAAGATGATCTTAAATGTTTAGGAGGTCGAGCCATTGCAGGAGATCGTTGGGGAATGTATTTTCTTTAATGAAATATATTGTAGTACATATTCGAAGCATTTCTCTTATCTGTCTGTCTCGCACATTTATTGTAATAAATCCTTAGTAGTTGGAAGATTTTAATTTGATAGGATAGCACTAAGGTAGTTAGAGGGAAAAGCTCTATGAACCCTCTTGTATAAATAAATGTAATGTATGCCCAACTGAGGCTGTTGATAGTTGTTGCTGAAGATTATTGTTGTTGAAGTAGTTGTAGAAGTTATTGAAGCTCATCAATATGGTATGAGCCCATGTACATTTCATTTGAATGAATATAATAGAGGAGCATTGACCCAAATGTATGGTGTTTCTATTGTTGTGTCTATCTGAATGAATGGTAGCCTTTCAGTTTAAATTGCATTTCTCTATGCTTAGTTGTTCTTATGTTATAAATGCATTTACATGGTTGGATGCATGAATCTGTGAGTTATTAGATAAGTTTCAATTGTTTCTCTTCTACGAGCTTGTGCAGGGAGTGCATAGTGTCTGCAAGGTGTGTGTTGATAGAGTCTATTTCGACTTAGAAGCTCAGAAGAGATAATGTGAAACTTTTGTTTGAAAATAGTGCATAAGTGTCTGCAAGATGTGCATTGACAGAGTCTATTTTTGGCTCAGAAAGTTTAACAAAGATAGCTTGATAGTGTGCATAGGAGGAAACACACTTAAAGTCATATTGTTTAGGAGGAACAATTGAGCTGTATAAGAATTGTTGCAAGGAGTGCACAGTCCACCTTCAGAAGTTAAGTTGAAGGAAGCATGTTACAAGGTGTGCGTAGACTTGATATTTGGCTAAGTATCAAAGAAGTTATTCTGAGAGGTTCAGAGTGTTGAGAAGGAACAATTCCAAGCGAGATAACTTGGATCTTTGTATGAAAAGAGTGCATATTATCCGCAAGGAGTGCGTGATAGATTATTTTTGACTTAGAAGCTCAAGAGCAGTATATTAAGAGTATTTGTAGAGGAGTGTGTAGAACTATTTCAAGGTGTGCACAGTTGTCCACAAAGAAGCTAAGTCGTGAGTGAAGACCTGTTGTAAGGTGTGCACAGGGTCAAATTTGACTAAATGTATAAGAAATACAGTCTAAGGAGTGAAATTTTGAGGGAAGAAAAATCTTAGAAGGGATAACGAGAGAGAAATATTTAAAATGGAGGCGCCCTTTAAGATTTCACAAAGTAACGAGCAAAATCCGTTCAGAGGAAGTGAGATCATTCCAGACTATTAGATCTAGGAGAGTTGCGAGGAGGATAGTGCCTGAGTCCTTCGGCACTACGAGTGTTCGTAGGTTTGGATTTGTTGTAAGTGTGGTATTGATGAAGTCCCATAGCTACGAAGTGAATCCTAGCCATCGGTACCAGGAAGAGTATGTGGTAGGAGATCTGAGAGTTCACGGGAGAAGAATTTCGGAAGACTTGTGTGGAACAAAGTGCGACCTTCGCGAAGTCACGAAGGTTGAAGTAGCGAAGATGATTGCGACCATCAATCTGAAGGGGACACACGTCATCATATCATGGGATCTAGAAGGGTGCATCCGACAAAAGGTAAGAAGCAGATCCTCACCGTCGGTTTGCGTGGACACATGGTGTCATCTATGTCGCTTTGACAATAGAGCACTTTGGGGAGAAAGGATTCAGCTACATTTGAAAGATCCGAAGCATGAGGTCATGAAGGTAGCGGGCCCGCGATCATATCCCAAGGTCATATTGGAAAGGATTCTAGCACATAAGCTAGCACTCAAAATTTGGTATTGCCAGAAGTTCCATAGAGAAGGGTTGTAGGTAATTTGAACTTGCAGGTAACATCAAAGGGACCTATGTGTCATTTATTTCAGGGTCTATTGGAGGCTCGAAGAACCGATTCGGCTCAGATATTTGAAGATCCAAGACCGGGAGGTCGCGCAACCCCTAGGAGGGAAGGGGGCTGTATCAAGTGGTATCAGAGCCAAATAATTGATTTCTATAGGAAGGAAATAAAGAAGTAGTCTGATATCATCTAGTGGTATCAGATACATTGAGTGGTATATGTGTAAAGGAGAAAGTTCATCACAATGTTGCCTAGAATACGTGCAGAGCCACCTATAGCAAATCGAGCGGTGGAAAGGGAGATGAGAGAACTTCATGTAAGGTTGGATTCTATGGAAACAACACAAAGGAGAGCGCTTGATGTTGGATATGTTAGTGATGCATAGAATGAAGAAGTGGAAGTTGAAGAAGTTGTAGCAAAGGATGTTGCAGAAGAACGCTTGCTGAAAGCTGTTGTGAAATTCAGAGCTAGAGCAAAGATAAACATCCCAATTTTTGAAGGAAATTTATATGTTGAAGAATTGATGTATTGGATAAGATCCATGGAAAAATATTTTGACTATGAAGACGTCGATGAGGAGAAGAAGGTGAATCATGCTATCACCGTATTAAAAGGAGATGCATCACTGTATTGGGATGAACTGCAGGATGACAAAAGATGCAAAGGAAAACAAAAAATCAAGAATTGGGACAGAATGGTAGCCAAGTTGAAAGCTAAATTCATACCCAAGGACTATCATATAAATCTATTTAGGAAGTTGCAGAACCTAATACAGAAGGGAATGATAGTGAAAGATTACACAGAGGAGTTCTACAAACTGAACATTAGGGCTAGACGGAGAGAAAAATATGATGAAAAGGTTGCCAGGTATATAAATGGCATGAGATATGAAATCCAGGATGAAATCAACATGATGATAGTGAGAACAATGGAGGACGCTTATCATATTGTGCTGAAGGCAGAGGAGAAGTTGGCCAAAAAACAGATCCAGCGAAGCCGAGGGAAGGAAATTTCCCATGACAAGGCACAAAATCCCAAAGTTGAGACTGAAAAACCACATAGTCACCCATAAATAGGAGGAAGTTCACGATGGAGACAATATGGTGTTAGGAATTATTTTCCTTGAGGAAGAGGAAGAGGAAGAGGAGGAGAGGTGAAGTGTTTTCCTGTGGAAATACGGGACACATGTCTTGGGAATGCCCCGAGAGAAAGAAAGAAAGAGGAGGTGAACTCACATTTCAGAAGCAAAAAACCAAAATGTTGAGGCAAAAGGTGTAGAAGATGGAAGATCTTTGATGATGAAGAAGGTTCTCTTGAAACCAGAGCCAGAGGTTGAAAAAATAGTGCAGAGGAACGATTTGTTCAGAACTGGTTGCAAGACTAAAGATAGAGTATGCAAGGTGATAATTGATAATGGGAGCACTGATAACTTAGTATCCACAGATCTGGTGGGGAAATTGGAGCTAGAGACAATTGCACATCCAAGTCCATATAGAGTCTCATGGTTGCATAAAGGTCACCAGGTAATGGTAACTAAACAATGCCTAGTTGAATTTAAGATAGGAGGATATAGAGATGAGATTGTGTGTGATGTGATTCCCATGGATGTATGTCATGTTTTATTTGGGAGACCATGGCAGTTTGACAGGAATGTCATTCATGATGGGAGAAAAAATACTTATACTTTGGAGAAGAATGGTAGGACACACATGTTACTGTTAATAGAGGATAAGAAAGTAAAGGAGAAAGCTAGCACAAGTATACTTCTCTTATGCATATACAGCATGATGATATGACATGAGTGAAAAATATAAACTCATCTAAAATAACATATAAATAAATCCCATTCACGAAATAAAATGTATAATATTAAAAATCATAAATTAATTTGGAAAACAAATAAACACTTATCTTTTTAAAATAATTGTGCAACTAGCTTCTTGGGATGGACATTCTACCCAATCACAGAATTAATGTTCTAGATATCAACAACAAAACACTCCTAAGTTGGGGATAGGAATCCATTAGAAAATGGAGTCTTTCATTGTCCACTCATAGCTTAGATATCACACAACCCACTGGTATTCTCCTACAACTATCTCAAATTTCCTTCAACTCTTTTCCTCTTCGCGCTCCCAACCCAAGGAATGCACCCTTTCACTTCTTTCAATCCATTGGTTTATCATGGTCTCTCTGGCATAGGTAACTAGGAATGTCACTATTGAGAACTCAAAGGAACTCACTGCTAGGAAAAACGACCAGGAAAACAATAGCAATCACTAGTTATTATAATGCAACTCGCAAAGGAGTTCCCTCTTCATGCCTGACAACCTAGATCTTCAGTATTTAGCTCCAAAAATGCTCCAAAATTCTCCCTCCTTGGTTTCTCTAGCTGTAGTTCTCTTCTTTCACATTCTCTTCTCTCTCTTCATGCAAAAACATGCTTGTAAAAAATTGTGTGTTCTCACCATAAGAATTACCTCTATTTTCCCAGGCTAGATGACTGCTCATTTTTCCCAATGTTGATTGTACTTCATCCTCATGCTCCTAATAAATATGGGATATGAATTTCCATATCCACCCTCTTACACGTATTTTCTCTTGTACAATCAACCAAAAAATATAAGATTATCCCCAATTGATAATAAAATTCATAGATATAGGTTTGGATCAATATCCATAAATAATTCCCCCCTTGGACCCCTCTTAGAAACTCCTCTCTCTTGTGGAAAATGCATCCTGCATCTCTTTCCATGTCCCCCAACAATTGGTATCATATTTTATTTATTTGAAAATAGAAATACAATTTGCATATTACATTGCTTGGCCATAACCAAATTCATATCTACATCGCTTGGCCATAGCCACACTCATATCTACTTCACTTGGCTATAATATTTGTAGCATATTCAAGATGTATAGAATCGCCTCCTGATATTTCATAATATTCTCATTCTCATCCCTATAGCTTTTCATTTCTGTATGCAAGCTTCTCATAGTTATAGGCTCCTTCCTACCTCTTATTCCATTAGAATCTATCTCAACATTTCCCATACTGACATGTATCCCTTTGAACTCCTCTTCATTGTTGTAGGATCCTTGGGCATCCTCCATGAATGTGATTCTCATACAGGAACCAATCTTCCTTCATTCACCTATAATTATGAAATAAATTGTGCATGCAATTAAAATTTATATTAGACAAAAAACATTTACATACGTAGTTCTAGAAAAAGAATGCATAAATTTTCTTTTCTTTAATGGATACTAGTCATATTCTATTGAGTTGATTGCAATTTCTATTGCTCGTATCACCTTTTTGGGTTGAGATATGTATTTTCCTCCTCAATATATTTATGAAAACTACTAATTTTCTAAAATCTAAGATTCTAGATGAAAGTTATGGTTTGTGGAGGTTTTGATTGTTTTCCCCTTTTTAAACTTATATGCTATAGGTGTATCCTTTTTCTTCATGTACATTTTTATGTACCCAGATTACAATTCTCTGTCTATGGTTGTCTTCTATGGTTCATAAGATTTCCATAGACTGTTCTGGTGGTCCAAATTGGCCTTAGAGAAAAACTTTATTCTCTTCATGAGAAAATTGGTGCTTAATTTATTCCCTTAATTGTTTCAACTGTAACTTTCTTATAGGATCTCTGTTGTGCACCCGAGATATCCCATTGGAAAGTTGTCACTATATTTTTTCATTTAATTTTTAAACCCCATGTGTACCAATGGTACACACATTTGTTGTGATTTTAACTGCCTAAAAATGTCATTTATTCCCTCAAAATTACTCCACAAGTTTATGACCTCCAAAAACTGCAAAAGTTTAACAAAATTTCATTGTTTTCTGACTGTAATAGACCAATAATTCAAACCTACAATCTATCAAAACACCTTTGTGCCCCTTTTTCCATTGAGAGAATCAATTACCTGGTATTTGGACTCCCCCAAAGCCCGTGATCCACAAACAAATCACAATCTTTCTCGTGGACTTCCTTCATGGATAGGTCAACCTAACATACTTTTTCAATTACCCAAAAACTGCAAACTACAAGCTAATCAGGTTCTTTTGTGTGGAATCCGTTTATAGAGAGGTAAAATTACATAATATTATGTTTTTTACATGACCAACAATCTGCAATCCTTTGTGGAATCCTCCTTCATGGACATTTCTCCGCAGATATGAAAACACAAACTTAAGATTCACACATGAGTCACAATCCTGCAAACCTGTGCAACCTTTCCTTCATGGAAATTTCCCCATGGTTTTCAAAACACAGACTCAAGATTCTCTTGTGACCTCTGACCCACAATCCTACATGACCTCTGCTTTGCATACATTTCCCATGGCTTCCACAACATGAACTTAATATTTTCCCATGACTCGCAAGTCTTCACAAACCCCTCCCGTGGGAACTTTCCCACAAAACTTATCTCGACAGACCTACTCTTTCCCACATACCTTCTCCCAAAAATATTTCTCTAGTGGAATCTCTCTCCTGCAAACATTTCTCCTCGGGACATTCTCTCACTCACAGACTTACCTCCTGCAAAGCTATTGACTTAGGATTTTCCTACCCATTCTTGTCCCTAATATGGACCATCAATATCACTATTCTAAATGACCGAGGCCATCAATTCCTCAAACTCGATACTACGACCGATGTCTTCTTCCACTATGGACTCTATCAGTCCACATCACACTATGACCCATGTCATCATTGTACAAAATTTCTCAAAAACTCCAAAATTATATATATTTTTTAATTTCTCCCAAATTTTTGTTAGTGGACTTGGAGATTTTTATTCATTCCAGAATGAATCTCGATCATCAATCACCTAGTCGGATTTAATCGAGACCATTGCTACACCAACCCCTATGTTTCCATTAAAACACGAAAAAATGACCTCTTAGGCCAAAACTGACTCTGTGAGCTGTAAATTTATGCCATGAATCCCCTCTTTGACTATTTTGAGGCGATTTGAACTCAAATTTGCTCACAAATTTTGGGGATTTCACTCTCTTCCCACAACTTTCCCCAAATTTGTCATAATGAAACTCTACAATAGTGAACTTCTTTTCAAATCATGTTGGATCTTGGTCCATACAGGCTCGGTGTTGAACCTTTTTATTTGATGCCAATCTATAACATTCCTCAACTTAACTGAGGAACATTAATACGTGGAATACACATAAAAATGAAATTTTTCTGCTAACTAAATTCTTGTATCTTACTAGCTACAAATTATACACATATTTAACCAATCAAATACCAATAACTTATCTAGCTACAACATATTCAAATGACATGAATGAAACAAATAAAATCATCTACAATAGCATATAAATCATTCCCATTCACAAATTAAAATGCATAGTAGTCAAACTCATAAATTAACTCTGAAAAAAAAAAAAAATTGTCTCTTTAAAACAGTTGTGCAACCAGATGATTGGGATAGACATTCCACCCATCCAAAGACATTTTTCTCCAGATGTCAACTACAATTCACCCCCCAGGTTGGGGCTACAAGTCCACAAGAAAAATGTGTGTTTCATTGTCCACTCACAACTCATGTATCACACAACCCACGGGTATTCTCCTACAACTATCCCAAATTTCCTCCAACTCTCTTCCTCTTGACCTGCCAACCCAAGGAATTTTCCTCTGCACTGATCTCAATATAATAGGCATTGTATTCATTTATTAGGGTCTCCCTACCATAGGTAAATGAAAATATCACTATTGAAAACTCAAAGGAACTCACTGCTAGGAAAAAAATAGCAATCACTTGTTCTTACAGTCCAACTCACACAGAAGTTCACTCTTCAGGATTGAAAACCTATCTCTTCAGTATTTAGATCCAAAATATCTCCCTGATTTCCCCTCCTTGGTTGGTCTATCTCTAATGCTCTTCTTTCCTATTTGTTTCTCTCTTTTCATGCAAAAACATGCTTGTAAAAAACTGTATGTTCTCCCAATACAAATTTCCTCTATTTTCCCAATCCAGTTGATTACTCACCCTTCCCAATGTTGATTGTAATTCATCCCCATGCTCAAAATAACTATGGGATGTGACTTTGCATACCAAACCTCTTACAGGTATTCAATTATTGGCTCTCATAGACTCAACTAGAAAATAGAATGTTGTCTCCAATTGATAATAAATTCAAAAATATGGGTTTGGATTAATACCCATAAATAATTTCACCCTTGGACCCCTCTTAGAATCTTCTTTATCTTATGGAAATCTAATCCCCCATCTCTGTCCATGTTCCCTAATAGCTAGCATCACATTTTATTTATCTAAAAACAAAAATACAATTCAGATATTTAATCACTTTTCCATAGCCAGATTCAAATCTACATTATGCATTAATTAAAATGGGGATTATTGTTGGGATGTTAAGTCAATGATAGTGATTCCATTCATGTTGAACATATATTTTCATTATCTAAAAATATTTCATGGTTTTCATATATTTCTAACTATTTATCCCCAAGGAAACTTCAAACAACTCACCAAAGGAAAATAGAAGTTTACCAAGAAAAGTGCAATGTGCTCCTATGTTCAAGGATATGTATTTTTCACATGGATGGATTTCATAATCCGATGTTGATTTCGAGAGGAAGAGATTTATGACATCCTAAAATAATTTCATGATGAACCTTGTGGAGGGAACTAAATTGATAAATGGAAAGAACATAAGGTGTTGTATCTAGGTTATTATTGGCCTAGAATTTTCTGAGATGCCAAGAAGTAAATGAGGATCTATGAAAATTTCCAAAGAGTGGGACAACCTATTCAGTCCAATGAGATGCCACTATAGACTCAAATCATGGTGGATCCTTTTGAGAAATGAGTTCTATATTTTGTGGGTCCAATCAACCCTCTAAGGATGAAAAAAGATAATATCTTGGTTTGCACTTACTAAGTAACCAAATGGGTTAAATCAAAATCACTTCTAAGTTCTACAAAACAAACAATAGCATATTTTCGCTCAGCAAAGATCTTTATCTACTTTGGTGTACCATGAGAAATTGTTACATATTAAGGAACCCACTTCACTTTAAAACTCATCGAATCCATGATAAAGCAATACTAGATTCAATACAAGAAATATACACCTTACCATCTACAAGAAAATGGGAAAGTGGAAGCCACCAATAGGGTTTTCGAGTCCATATTGACCAAGATTATGCAAATTCATCACATGGATTAGGCTAGTAGGATTTTAGAATCTTTATGGGATTACCACATCACTTGGAAAAACACCACAATATTCATTCATTATGATCTTGTATATGGTAAGTATGTTGTACTTCCAATTGGGTTTGAAGTAAATACACTCAAAACAACATTGTAGGTAGGATTGGACTTGTCAGAAGCTGAAAATATCCATATAAACTAGATCAATGAACATGATGAAATTTTTCAGGATTCCTTGCACCAAACGTATATTCTTCAATAATATAGAGTGACATGGAATGAAAAATTTATCAAGAAGAAGAATTTTTGAGATGGATAATACGCCATCTTATATGATTCCAAGTTCAAAGATTTCAAAGGCAATTTTTGTATTCATTGGTTTGGAAGATACAAGATTGATATTGTTTATAACAATGGTTCTATAAAGATACATAACATTTATGAAGATCATATACCTCTTATGGATAATTGTCATCAACTGAGGCTATATCAGAAGCCATTATCGAAGGATGATTTCATTATAGATCTTTCCATCTCTTCATATTTGGAGATTGTCAACATAGTGGCTATGTCACTTGTACTTTCCACCACTTGATGTTCTTAGTTCTTTCCTAAAAAACTAAAAATAAATAAATAAATTTGAATTGTTAAAACCCCTTTTGGGGCTCAATTGGACAATATTATTTAAAAACTAGCTTGATAGTGAACAATATTTGCAAAGAAAAAAAAACTCTTGAGTTTCTCACTAGTTTTTTGATACAGATCTGGTTACATTCTACATATCACTTATTTTTTACAAATCATTATATTTTTTTCTATTCCTCCATTTTATAAAAATCATGTTTCACTTTGTTGATTGCTATAAATCCTTTCTGACAACTACTACAAATCCATCAACCTTGACCACTTTATTTATGGATATATATCCTTGCACATTGATCAAACAATTGTTATTACAGATGATATATGTTTCATTTCACTTGTTTCTAATGCTACATATGACATATTATCACTTCATTGTTTCCATCATCTCACATGTTGTGAGTAAGTGCGAGGGTATGGTCTTCTTTACATTTTTAGATTTTCATTGAATTCCATATCTATTCCAATTAGTACATTTCCCATATTGTCTTCCATTACATCATAAATTGAATGGAATGTCAACTCGCTTGGTGGGAAGAATATCTCATCATCTATGGCATGTGAAATTCATTTTTACCACCCTTTACTCCTCAACTATGTTTCCAATCCACTCCATTGTGTTTTGATACCAATTTTGTTTCCATCAGCACATATATTGTCATCATTAGACCTGCCAAGTCATGATTGTTTTTCATCTTTTATCCATTTCTCGCATCATTTTATCGGTCACCGCCTTTATTACCTTTCCAAAATTAGAAAAAAAAATTCCCTCATTGAAACCCTCTTGCCATTGCATGTTGCTACCTTGTTTTTCCTCACATTTAGTTCTACTCTACTTGTCGCAACTGTATGCCACCACTCCAGAAGAATCCTAGGTGGAACCACAATTTTACATGAACCTAACACATTGGCATAATTGTGGAACCATATAGAAGTGCTCAGTATCTTCAAGGACATAGGTTGGCTTGGTTATTTAAAGTGCTTGCATGGATTTGAGACTTCTATTACACTATCTTTTTCCTTTGATTTTCAGTTTTCTCTTGATGTGGTCAAGGAACAATGTATTTGAGTCATAAATGATACTATATCCAAAGTTATAGGTCTTCCCAGAATCAGTGAGGGATGGTTCAAATGTTGGGTTACATATAATCAGGGGTGCATTGACATCCTTTTTGGAAATGAGAGGCTTGAAGATGGAGGAAAAGTAGTGAAAATAAGCTATTTATGAAGACCATGGGATGAGGATGTGTATTTTTTGTAAAAGTCTCTCACCTATGAATGATGGCATAACCTCCCTACCATTTCAACCTATTGAACCATCTTATCCATCACATATTGATTAATATGCCCTATTTCTTACTACACTCACTCCAATTAATGACACAAAATGCTAGGACAAGACTAAACCCCATTACCAATTTTACACATCATGATTTAATTAAACTACTAGTATTAGATGGCCTTTCCCATATGAATCATACCTATGAAAGTTTATTGCAAGAGCCTTGGAGGGTAGAATAATCTCCTGCAGAGGAAAAAAACATGAAGAAGAGGTATATGAGGAGTAGCAAGCATAAGGGGATTATGCTTTTGAAGAGGAAGAACATTAAGGTGATGAGGCTTATGCATAAGGGTAGGAAAATAATTAAATCTAGATAATATGATAAAAACATGTTGGGATTGAAATCCTAGGATGTCAAATCATAAAATAAAGTCCTAATATATAATCCATTGAACAATAAAGAGGAGGAAATATAAATAATTCATCTCTTTAACTTATCCTAAAACAAGAAGGACTAGGTCTAGTACTAAAGATACAACTACTATTACACAAGAACTAGCAACAAAACAAAAAGTTGTAGAACTAGTTGCTACATAAGAAATTTCGTCTTCTCAAGAACACTCTAAGGAGGAATTGCCTAATAATAAAATACATATCATTCCAGATAAGGTTGAAGAATAAAATATCAAGTCTCTAGTGCCTAAGGTAACCAATAAGAAGAGTAGCATTAAACCGGGTAAGATTCATTTGAGACCCTCTTATAGAATAATTTTAAAAATCAAATGTAAATTAATTCAATAAGTTAATTTTTTATGCAATAAGTGGATTCTACTTGAAATAAGTTGAAGGAATACAAATCCAAGGGAGGGTTGGAAGCATTGGTCCAAGCCATTAAGAAATGTGGCTAGTCACCTTCTTCTTTGCATGAAGGTGACCAAGAAATGAAAGAAATTGTTGCTCCTAATCCTATGTATGCCACTCAAACTATGAATGATTTTTCTATTGATGTTGTTGATGTATATTGAGCCTATTTATACAAAACATGTTGATGTTTCTATTGATAAATATTCTACTAAACCTATTTATACTACTCATTCTATTGATGACACTTAAACTATTGATGAAATCGTTATCAAAACAATCCTTGAAAATATTGTTCCACTTCCTAAATATGCCAATGTTGTTGGTTGTATTCGTTGGATTACTGAGAGGGGGGGGTGAATCAATAAGAGTTATTTTTAATCCTTTTAACCACAATATGCAAGTATTATTTATCTTTATGATCAATATATCATTATCATCCAATAAATGTAGAGTAAATGAACCATGAGGAAATGAACAATCATACACATACACAGTACACCAATCTTTTTTACGTGGAAATCCAATGCGAGAGAAAAACACATAATGTTTTTTTATTATTTGTATTTAGGAATTACATTCATTGGAAGCACCAACTTCCTTTTTTTTCTAGTTGCAACTGGAAGGCGACTATGACCCCCTCTTTTCAGGATACAACCTGAGTGAAGCTCCAACTCCCCAATTCTATGGATACAATCATAAGGAGGATACAACCTCCTATGTTCTCTGGATACAACCACCTATCCTTTCCCCATCCAACCGTCCTAAAATATAAGTGTCAAATGTATAAGCCTGTCAAATCTGTCACTGAGAAACCTGTCACTGTATACTCATAAACCAATCTGATCTGACCACATATACCTCAAACACTATACCACAATTATGTACCTCAAACCATGTTCTAGAACCTCATTTTTATAAAACCTCTATTTTTTTTTCTTCTGGTAGTGTTCTGCAACCACGGTTTTCTTGCCACGAATTTGCTGCTGCGATTTTTTTGTCATGCTTTTCCTGACACACTTTTCCTGTCTTGGTTTTTCTGCGACAATTTTTCTACCTCAATTTGTATGCCGCACTTTTCATACTGCGATTTTTCTGCTACACTTTTCCTACCACGATTTTTCTACTGCACTTTTCCTACCACAGTTTTCCTTTTGTGATTTTTCTTCTGCACTTTTCTCTATCAATAATACCTACCCAAATAACCTTTCAATATATATATATATATATTCAATGATATTCAATAGGTTCTAATGGGAGATCCTTTCTCTCTTATTTATACTTCCATGTAGCTTCCTCTAGAAGTATCAACTTTTTTCCATTTAACTACTTTTTCCACTTAGCCACTTTTTCCAATTAACCACTTTGTCCACTTAACTTAAACACTTCCCACAAATAGTAAGTTCTCCAATTCTAGTTGCAACAAATTTATTTTTAATTTTTTTCTTGTTGCAACAAATTTATTTTTAAATGTTTTTTTGTTGCAACCACTTAACCCATGACTAACCACTTTGACTAGTCAACTTCTTCTATGAGATTCTAGAATAATTTAACATCTTTGACCTTCTATAAGATTCTAGATAACTAATGAGGGTTCGCCAACTTCACATGGCCATAAATCTCTAACCGTGAGGAGTTATGTGGTGTTCCACATATCATCGGAAACAACATGACATATACTATCCATATGGAATAGTTTCCCCTGCAAATTCACTGATATTAATTACATTATTACTTAATGAAACTTGGGTTCTATAACCACATTGGTGGGCTACCTAACCATTTGGACTTCACAAAACGTCCTCCTGTGAGGGATTTCACCATAAGGGGACCACTTTGAGAAATTTGTCCAAGAACATCTTCCCGCAAGGGATTTCACTATAAGGGGACCACTTTGGAGTTTATACATTTGGTTATTCCTATCAAACATGACATGACATCAATGATACAAACACATCACTATGACAATATTTGAAATAAACCCTTTAACATCAATCCTTTGACATTAATGACAACATAGTACAAAAATCTCCCCCTTTGGTGAGTTGTTTAGTAGAACAATCTCTCCCTTTGATGATATCAATTGTTCATCCATGGACTTTATCCATAATTCATCCTTGTTGGCTTCTTCAAAACTATTTGGTTCAATCGAAGATAAGAATTCTAGGTGTAGTTATTTTCTTGAATGCATTCTTCTTCTAGTATAATCTCCTGCATCTTTGTTCCCGATAATATGATCTGATAGATGATTCTTCTGTATTCATTTGCTAGGTGTCTTTGGAGGTAATTTTTTTTCTTTCTCTTCTACTTCTATTAGATCTTCTTCATATTCCTCTTCTACTACTTCTTCATCCTTTGCTTCTTCTTTGTAAACATGTTCCCGTAGAAAGTAATACTTGATTGGAATGTGCTTCGCCTTGGAGTGCATCACCGAGTTCTTTGAGATACTGATGGTGCTTGTATTATAACAATAGAATGGAAGGGGCTCATCATACTCAACTATATATCTATCATACTTTGTTTCATCCATAGAACATGTGTACAACATGCTTCTATTGCAATATACTTTGCTTCAAATGTATATAATGATATTGATGATTGTTTCTTTCTTAGCCAAGATACCAAAAAATCATCCAAGTAGAATAATGCTCCATTGCTGCTTCATCGATCATCAATGCAACCTACCAAATCTACATCTGTGTAGGCAATAAGTAATAAATCATTTCCTTTTGGATACCATAATCCAAACTCTTATGTACCCTTGAGATATCTGAATATCCTCTTTACTGCTAGAACATGTGATTCCTTTGGTGCTTCTTGAAATATTTCCACCTATCCAACTACCTGCATTACATATGGTCTAGATGTTGTCACATAAAGTAAGATGCCAATCATTGACCTGTATTTCCTATGATCTGTAGACTTTGAATCATCATATTTACTTAACTTGCAACTGGTTTTCATAGGAGTATTGTCTGGTTTTCAATCTTCCATTCTGAACCTCTTTATCATTTCAATGATGTACTTGGTTTGAAAAATAAAATTCCTTGGTTTCTTTGACATATCCAAAGACCCAGAAAGAAGGATAGTTCTCCAAGTAATGACATTTCAAATTCATTATGTGTATCCTTTGCAAATTTATGGCTCAACCTGTCATTATCACTTCCAAAAATAATATCATCAACATAAACTTCAATTAATAAAATACTATCTTGAGTTACCTTGATGTAGAGGTTGTTTCCTGCGTTTCCTTTCCTAAACCCTTGTTGTTGTAAGTATATGTCTAGTCTGGAATACCATGCTCCAGGGGCCCGTTTCATACCATACAATGCCTTCATTAATCCGCAAACATAATCTTCATTTTTTGATAACCAAAATCCTTCTAGTTGCTCAATGAAGACTTCTTCTTATAGTTCTCCATTTAAAAAATCTTATTTCAAGTCCATCTGATACACTTTAATATTCTTTGAACATGCATAAGATAGTATCAATATGATTTCTTCTATTTTTGCAACTGGGGAAAATGTCTCTTCAAAATCGATACCTCCAACCTATGAGTATCCTTTACATACCAATCTAGCTTTGTTCCAGGTAATCTGTCCATCTTCATTCAATTTATTTCTGAAGACCCATTTTTTGATGATCACATTCTTGTACCTTTATCTTGGAACCAATCCCCAAAGTGCCAAGATAGTCACATTGATGGAAACACCAAGATTGATTTCAACACTAATCATTGATGGAAACACTTTGACATGTAAATGATCATGCTCTCTCTGTGATCATCACTCCTCATCAATGTTCATCTCACCACATCAATGTTCATCTCGCCACATCAATGGCATAGGGTAGTTATCTCCTTGGGGCTTCTCCCCCTACCTAAAATCTCTTTAGGGATGCTCCCCCTGCTTGAACTCTCCTTTCTCTTCTCCCCCTATCTGGATTCTATTTAACTTCCTCTGAATAATCTCTCCCATTTTGGACAAGGGATATCACTCTGATGCAATGCTGATGGAATGCCTGCCAATCACATCTCCTCTTGGAATCATGTTGTTGCAGCCAATCATGGGAATAAGAATAACCCATCCTGTGGGTATGTCTCCCCCTATATTCTCTGCAATATGAATAATATGCTACCACTACGTCTTCTTCAAATGATACTTCTCAACTGGAACATAGATCAATTACTCAAGAATGATATGCTCTTCCTATGATGATCCTTGGACCTGTCCATGCATCAAATGCATTCGATACCATACATCATGAAGAAAAATATATGTCAACAATAATAGAGAATCATGAACAAAAAATCAACCATGTACATCATGTGCCATATTGTTTGCCAACCATGCACAACACCCATGTACATCAACCATGCACAAAACCCATGTACATCAACCATGTGCATCAACCATGTTCATCGATACCATACAATATACCATAAGATATCATCAATGGAGTGTATCAACCATATGCCAAGAACATGTTTCATATCACTCATGATATGCCTCTACCATGAACAAGTGCCACAACTATGTATCTTGACCATTAATATATCAACCAAGAATCTCAACTATATCATCCCATACATTATGTACCAAAGCAAGTGCATCAACCATAGATCAGGCTATGACTCATCAATGATGTACAACATAACCACCTCATCAACTCATCAACTACATGTCCCAATATGTAGCTCAACCACATGTCAAATTCATGCACCAAGACATTTAAAAAATATACCTCTAACAATACATCATAAGATATGTCAATGGAGATCACATATTTACGAGCCATGTACTACAACAAATCTTCCTCAAAACAACAAGTATAATGCAACAAAAATACCCTTGAACATGTACAAAGAGTGTTCCTCAATATATCAATGATATATCTGTAGCTAGCATCACATCATCATCATATATCACATAAACAAAGTACCATAACTTCACTAACATAATCAACAATGTTCCTCAATAGAAAATGCCTCAATCCACACTCTAGGGATAGTACCATGGATCCAATATAGGATTAAAGAATATTCTTCAACACTCAACCACATATTATCACCATATATTCATCAAAAAAACATAAGAATATGACACCTGAAGAAAACCATCTCAGGCCCTTCATAAATCAAGTTAGATAATCAAAACATGTTGCAACTCATCTATACACTCATCTTCTTCAGGATTTTTCCATAGGTATGTGGTTTGTTCCACATGAAGCTTTCATATGTACGCAACCTTTTTATAGGTCACCTTGCGTATGCATGTGAATTCTCCCATAGGAGCTTGCATATGCTTCATAAAATGTCAATCTTGAGCTTTCCTCATGGATTCCATTATGTTATGGTTGTTCAGTATTTTTCATCCACTTCTGAGAGTACCATGTTCTTTGAGTACTAGTTATTTCAACTTCCATCCTTTAATTTTTGTCCACCTGTCTCATCAACCACAACATTTATTCTTTCCACAACTTTGTTGATCCTTAGATTGTAACATTTGTATTCTTTCCTTGTACTTGTGTAACCAAAAAGCACTCCTTTGTCTACATGAGAATCAAACTCTCCCATTCTTCCATCTTCTATTTTGATGTAGCATTTGCTTCCAAAGACTTTGAAGTGCTTCACATTTGTTGGTCTTCCTTTCCACAACTCGTAAGGATTTTTTTCACTGTTGTTCCTAAGCATTACTCTGTTTTGAATGTGAACTATATTATGCACTTCATGTGTCCAAAAAGCATCTGTCAACCTGGAATGCATTAACATTGTTCAAGCCATTTCATGTATTGTCATGTTCTTTCTTTCGACAACACCATTCTGTTGAGGTGTTCTAGCAATGAAGAATTGTCTTTTTATACCATACTTTCTAAAGAAATCCATAAATTCCTTTGAAGTAAACTCTCGTCCATTATTAGATCTCAAGCATTTCATTTTTAAATCCATTTGACTTTCAACCATTTTCTTGTATACCTTGAAGTTTTCAAATTCTTTTGACTTATTCCTGAGAAAACAAACTGTAGTCATTCTTGTATAATCATCAACCAATAACATACAATATTTCTCACCTTTTAAACCCTTTGTTCTAGTTTTTCCAACAAGATCAGTATGCATAATTTCCAGTGGTATTGTCATTGAGTATTCCTCTTATTTGAACTTGGTCTTTGGTTGCTTTCCTCATTGACAATTCTTGCATAAAGTGTTGGTTGGATTTCTGATATGGATAATTTATTTCATGGCTTCCGTTTTTGAAGTTTATGTGACCCATTCTTCTGTGCCATAGGCAAACTTCATCTTCCTTCCCTAGACAACACTTTTCATTTCCAATTTCATTTAATACATATATCTTGCTTGAAGTTCTTACAACTGTTGCAACCAATTTTCCTGAACCTGCTTTTCTTATGTCATATATCTGTGAATCTAACATAAGATTGTGACCTTGGTCACACATTTGACTTACACTTAGAAGATTATGTTTCATATCTTCCACTAGTAGAATATTTTCTGCCTTGGTGTCCTTGTTTCCAATTATGATTGTGCCCTTTCCAATGATTCTAGTTGAGTCATCATTTCCAAAATAAACTAATCCATATCTTTCCTTTCTCAATGTTAGAAACTTTTCTTCATTTCATGTCATGTGATTTGAGCAACCACTGTCAACAAACCAACCACGTTTCTTGTGCTTAACTTGTAGAGTGAGTGTGCATTCTTCATTTCTATACTAATTCTACTTTCTTATCCATGTTTTCTTCGGAGGTTCATATATGTGACTGTTGTTATTCTGTTTCGATTCTCTAGGAGGGACTGTCATTCTACAATATTTGGCCATGTGTCCAAATTTGTTTCACTTGTAGAATTCCACATCAGTGCTTAATGATTCAAACATGTTGTAGCTTATTCTCTATGTTTCACTAGGCCTCCTTGGATAACCATTTTGTGTATGACTTTCAAATTTTTTTTTGTTCCTGCTATTAGCTCTGCAATTTACAACTTTATGTCCAAAATTATTTCATGCATAACATAAACCAAAAAAGATAGTTTGATAACTCGGAGTTGAATATATTATGAAAGGAGTTACTCTTATGAATCCTTCTTCTTCGCGGGGCTTGTTTGTTTCTGACTGTCATTGATTTTGAAATCTAAATCTTCTCGGTGGAGGAGTTTCCCTGTGATCCTCCTTGTAGAACTTCTTATCCCCTCTAATTGATCCTGCATAGTTGTTTTTGCATAGCTTCTTGAAGACTTTATTTTTAGTTCTTTTTCCTTTATATGTTTCTTTTCTATTTGAATCATATTCATCATTTATTTTCTTTTTCTTACGAGGAATTTTTTTAGCAAAATGACCAATACCATCACAATTAAAACAAATCAATGGGAGCTTACCTTATATAGGTCGTTGGTTCCCTTTTTCAATATTCTGACAAAGCTGGCCACTTCTTCATCGTCTTTTGAGATGTCACTACTACTTCTATATTTTTTTTCTTTTTGATTGCCCTTTTCCTTTGAACTTTTGGATGCTTTGAATGCTGCTTCTTTTATACGTGGATTTTCCTATTCAGTTCTCATTTCATAGGCTATGAATATTTCATGTAGTTCATCCCTACTTATTGAGTCTAGATATGCTCTTTCTTCTAGTGTTGAAATCTTATGATCAAATCTCATTGGAAGAGATCTTAGTACCTTTTGAATAATTACAGATTCTTCAATTTCTTCTCCCAATCCTATGATTGCATTCATTGTTTCATCAACTCGTAAGAAGTAAGATGCAATATTCTCATATTCCTTCATCTTTAGTTGTTCGACCTGACCTCTCTAAGTTTGAAGCTTTTCTTCTTTGACTTTTGAATCTCCTTCATAAATATTTTGAAGTTTACCCCAAATCTCTTTAGAAGAGCTACAATGTATAACTTTGGTATATACTAAATTACAAAGACCATTCAGAAGTGCATTTGTGGCTTTTGAATTATTTAGATTGAGTTTCTCTCCATTGTAATTTGTTGGCAAAACTGATGGTTCTTTGTATCCATATACAATTGATTTCCAAACTTCAAATCCCTGTGCATGTACATATGTTTTCATCCTTCTTCTCCATAATGCATACTTTTGTTCATCAAACTGTGGTATTCCATTTTTATACATATTGTTTCTCTACATGATCTACATTTCAATGGTTAAACTAATTTATGAAGGAACCTCTCTCTTATACCAAATGTTGGATTACTGAGAGGGGGGTGAATCAGTAATAACAATTTTTAATCCTTTTAACCATAATATGCAAGTTTTTTTTATATTTATTATCAATATAACATTATCACCCAATAAGTGTAGAGTAAATAAAACTTTAAAAATTGAACAATTATACACATACACAATACACCGATATTTTTTACGTGGAAAATCAATGCGGGAGAAAACCACATAACGATTTTTCTTATTTGTCTTTAAGAATTACATTCATTGGAAGCACCAACTTCCTTTGTTTTCCAGCTGCAACTAGAAGGAGGCTCGGACCCCCTATTTTCAGTGTTAGGGTCCTAACCCGCACATAGGTAAAACAATATATTCGGATGTAATAAAGGTCAATATTAATAAGGCCTTTCAATAAAATAGAATAAGGTGGATGTAAGAACACCTAATAGAAGCTTCTTCTTCTAGAATGATCTTCCTCTAGATGCTTGTTTTTAGTATAAATAGGAGTCGAGGGTATGAGAACCCTAGCTTGGATATTATTATAATAGAGCTCTACTCAACTGGAGGTTGCCCCCTCGAAGAGGCCCGTGAACATTTCTTTCAGATTCAAAGTTCTATTTATGTTGTTATTCTTATATCATTTCAGTGTTATTGTAGTGAATGTTCTGGTTATATTGTTGTTATTTTGCCATTACTAGCATTTTATTTTAGTTCTGCATACATTTTATATTTGGTATATTACAAGTGGTATCAAAGCACTTTCCTCGGCAGAAAGTGTGGGTTAAATTTTTTTCAGGGTAGAGCTATATTCTGACATCTTTAAGCCACAGAGATCTGTCATTACGTGCATAAATCCGCGGTTGAGGGATTCATACATGCAGGAAATACAAGTGGTACTTAAGCTCACATTTGTTGGCCACCCTTGTAACCCCTGTTGGTATCCCTTCGAGTAGTATCGCATCAGACAACACCTGTGTATGGATCGACCTAGATTGTCTGAAGCCCTCGTTAGATAAATTAATCGACCGCCTGACTGCTATAGTGTCACCGAGAACAACACTTGGGAAGATACTCTCTAGTACCAGGGTAGTAGGGTAGTACGACTAAGGGTACGGTCTATCCTCCTTAGTTAGTGCCCTGAGATATTGGGCCAAGTACTACTATTGGACCCCGCACGTATATCAGAGAGCTATATCACATTGGATTCACCATTATTTGAGACCTATTCCATTGGATTCATCTCTTTTCCCTTATCACATTCATCCATATCATTTGTTTAGCCAAAATTGTTTACCCTGCCCACCCCTTTTCAGTTTCCTCATCCTCATGGCCCATACTCGTAGCCAAGATTGGAAACTCGCTTCAACACCTTGCAATTTGGTCTCATTGAGACCCAATAAGAAGTGAAACAACTCAGTGCCAATGTTTCCACAAGACCTCACCACCCATCTTGAATCAGTCTTTTCGGCACTTTGCACCAAACTGTATATCCCTACAGATAACCCTTCCTCTTCCTCACCTCGACATATTGAAGGTGACCATTCCTCTCATTCCCATACCTTGCAGAACCATCACTTTCAACATGACCTACGCCTTCCATGGGTGGATGTGACCAAATTTGATGGCTCAGACCCCATTGGTTGGGTAACCCAAATGGAACATTACTTCTTTTTATACAGCATTACAGATGACTTGGCCAAACTCCGGTATGGTGTTCTCCATCTATATCAAGAACGTTGGCAATGGTGGCAATGGAGAAAAAATTCTCCTCAAGGGTATATTGCTAGGACACACTTTGTGGCAGATATTTATGAATGCTTTGACACTGACACCAACCATTTGGGCCATTTGACAAAGCTGAAACAATTAGGAACAGTGGAATACTTTATAGTTGCCTTTGAGTGCCTAGCTTTTAGAACAAAGGGCATGTCTGATGCCTTTTTCTGAGAGTGTTTTATCAGCGGCCTCAAGGATGAAATTCAAGCCCATGTCCTCATGGCTCGGCCTGAGAGTTGGGTGGAGGCTACCAAAAGAGATAAAGAAGCACAAAAGGTTGTATCTACTCAAAACCGCAAACCCTCCTTTATCCCTCACCCTAAACCAATAAATCCCACTACTCCCTTTGCTCCACTAAAGATCCAAAAATTGACCAGGGCTGAAATGGATGAATGCCAACTCAAAGGCCTTTGTTATAAATGTGATGACAAATATTTCCCGGGCCACAAGTGTAAAGAACAAAATATTTTTATGGCCATCTCCGAGGAGATTTCGGAAGAAGATGAAGAAACTCCCTATGTGTCTAAGTCACTTGAATCCACTAACATAACCCCTCCCTCAGACCCTCCCAAAGTAGAACCGATCATTTCCCTCAATGCTCTCACTAGATTCTCCGCTCCCCAAACCCTCAAGCTAATCAGTTACATCAAGCATCGGAAGGTCATCATTCTGGTTGATAGTGGGAACACCCATAATTTTATTCATCACTGCATTGCCCAAGAAACTCATTGCTACATCCATGCCATCAATAATTTCCAAATCATGATTGCCAATGGTGATTCCATGAAATGTGGAGGGCATTATGAAAATGTGTGTCTCCAAATTGGTGACTATCACCTGAAATCCCATATGTTTGCTATCGACATGGGAGGTTGTGATATTGTGTTGGGTGCATACTGGATAAGGAATTTGGGTCCCATTCTCATGGATTTTAAAGAATTAACCATGATATTCGACTAGGAGGGCCATGAATATAAGTTCCAAGGCATCACCGCTGGTTCACCTGAGATCATTAGTTCCCATCACATGGAAAAGCTGCTCAAAAAGGGTCATTCTGGTGTTATCACCCAACTCCATGCCCTACAAGCAACAGAGACACCCTCGGTACTACAAGACCTCCAAGCCATCCTTTCTAAACATCAATTGGTATTTTCTACTCCCCAAGGCCTCCCTCCTTCCCGTGGTTTTCATGATCATTCCATTCCCCTTGTACCCGAAATCCTTCCTCCCAATATCCGTCCGTATCGTCACCCCTTTTCCCAAAAAATGAAATTGCGAAAATGGTCCACGAACTCCTTAATGAAGGCATTATCCACCCTAGTACGAACCCCTACTCGTCTCCTATGGTCATGGTCCTGAAGAAAGAAGGTTCTTGTTGAATGTGTCCTGACTTCCGTGCCCTCAACAAACTTACCATCAAAGACAAATTCCCCATTCCTATCATTGATGACCTCCTGGATGAATTGAGTGGCACCCAATTCTTCACTAAAATGGATCTCCATTCGGGATACCACCAAATATGTATGAAAGAGGCAGACATTCCCAAGACTGCCTTTAGAATTCATGAGGGCCACTATGAGTTTTTGGTCATGCCCTTTGTCTTGTGTAATGCCCCCTCCACCTTCCAAAGCTTCATGAATCATGTCTTTCGTCATTTTCTCCGCCATTTTGTCTTAGCTTTATTTGATGATATCCTCATCTATAGAAAAACCTGGATAGACCATCTTTCTCATGTGGATCGAGTTCTCCATCTACTCTCTCAGCACCAACTTTTCCTGAAATAGTCTAAATGTGCTTTTGGTGCCTTAGAAGTAGAATACTTGGGTCATCTAGTTGGAAAAGATGGTGTTAGGGTGGATCCTAAAAATATTGAAGCTATGAAAGAATGGCCTCACCCAAAGACTCTTAAGAACTTGCATGGATTTCTAGGCTTAACAGGGTATTATCGCAAGTTTGTTAAGAATTATGGGAAGATTGCAACACCTCTCACTGCTCTCCTAAAAAAGAACTCTTTCACTTGGGCTCCAACCGTTGTTCAATATTTTCAGACCTTGAAGATGGTCGTGTGCACCACTGCAGTCCTCACCCTTCCCGATTTCACAAAGACTTTTGTGTTGGAATGTGATGCCTCAGGGGAAGGAATTGGTGTTGTCCTTATGCAAGAGGGTCGACCTTTTGCCTTTACCAACAAGCAACTATCTGAAAGAAATCTGGGCAAATCCATCTATGAAAAGGAAATGTTGGCTATTCTGCATGTCGTGGATCTGTGGCATCCTTATCTATTGGGGCAATGTTTCCAAATTAAGACAGACCATCAAAGCCTCAAGTATTTTCTGGAACAACGCATTGCCTCCCCAGAACAACAAAAATGGGTGACTAAACTCTTTGGATATGATTATGAGATAATTTATAAGAAAGGAAAAGACAATGTGGTTGCGTATGCACTTTCCTGAAAATATGAAGACAAAGGATCCATTTTTTCTCTTTCATTCATTGTACTAGATTGGCTCCAAGCCGTTCACTAGGAATGGCTACAAGATCCCAAAAGTTCGCAATTGATCCGCCAATTGCAGTCCAAGGCTCCGGCTCCCCCAGGGTACTCTTGGCTCCATGAGGAACTTCGATACAAAGGCCATTTGTATTTAAGTAAACAATCAAATCTTAAATCCATGGTACTTTCTGAGCTTCATGATGAACCCACAACAAGGTACTCTAGGTTCACCAAAACCTATGATAGGGTCAAACGTTGCTTTTTCTGGGATGGTATGAAACATGACATTCATAATTTTGTAGTTGAATGTGATGTGTGTCAACACAACAAGGGAGAAACAGTCAAATCATCGGGCACACTACAACCTCTCCCGGTTCCACCTGCTATTTGGAAGGATATCTCTATAGATTTTATTACCAGCTTACCCAAATCGGGAAATAAATACATCATCATGGTGGTTGTTGATCACCTTTCCAAGTATGCTCATTTCTGTGCCCTTCAATACCCGTTTACAACATCCATGGTGGCTCAAATCTTCATGGATCAGGTCTTCAAGCTTCATGGCATTCCACACTCTATTGTTTTTTATCGCGACCCAACTTTCATAAGAAATTTTTGGCAAGAACTGTTCAAGATACAAGGCATCGAATTGCATCTAAGCACAACTTATCATCCCTAGACTGATGGGCAAGCGAAAGTTGTCAAAAAGTGTTTGGAAACATATTTGAGGTGTTTTGCCTTGGAAAAGAAAAATTAGTGGGCTCAATGGTTACCCCTAGATGAATGGTGGTACAACACTTCATACCATACCACTACACACATGACTCCTTTTGAAGTGGTATATGGACAAAAGCCACCTTCAGTTCTCTCATACTTACTAGGTGCCTCGAAGGTCCAGGCGATTGACCTAACACTTAAAGCTCGAGAGGATATTATTCGTACCCTCAAAGAGAATTTGGTCATGGCACAAAATCGCATGAAGCAATAAGCAGATCAAGGTCACTTTGAACGTCAATTTGCAGAAGAGGACCAGGGGTTTCTTCAACTGCAACCTTACAAGAAAAATTCCCTCAAGGCCGAACATTGTCAGAAGCTAGTGCCCAAATTTTATGGTCCTTATACCGTACTCAAGCGTGTGGAACAAGTTTCCTATTAGTTAGATTTTCCCAACAATTTGAAGCTACATCCTGTTTTTCATGTTTCATGCTTAAAGAAGGTGATTGGAGCTAAGTGCCAAATTCAAACCAACCTTCCAAAGTTAGTTGAAGAAGGATCCATTTGGCTACAACCAGAAGCAGTTTTGGACCAGCGTGAGCATCGCCTACGTCAGAGAATCATCAAGGAAGTTCTAGTACAATGGAAAGATACAACTCCAACAGACGCCACTTGGGAACCAGCTACCATTCTGCAGCAATTTCCTCATCTCAAGCCTTGAGGACAAGGCTATTTTTAAGGGGGAAGACATGTTAGGGTCCTAACCTGCACATAGGTAGAACAATATATTCGGATGTAATAAAAGTCAATATTAATAAGGCCTTTCAATAAAATAGAATAAGGCAGATGTAAGAAGACCTAATAGAAGTTTTCACTTCTAGAAATATCTTCCTCTAGATGCTTCTTTTTAGTATGAATAGGAGTCGAGGGTATGAGAACCCTATCTTGGATATTATTGTAATAGATCTCTGCTCAACTGGAGGTTGCCCCCTCGAAGAGGCCCATGAACATTTCTTTCATATTCAAAGTGTTATTTTTGTTGTTATTCTTATATCATTTCAGTGTTATTGTGGTGAATGTTCTGGTTATATTGATGTTATTCTGCCATTACTAGCATTTTATTTCAGTTCTGCATACATTTTCATTTTATTTCAGTTCTACATACATTTTATATCTGGTATATTACATTTAGGCTACAACCTGAGGGAAGCTCCAACTCCCTAATTCTATGGCTACAACCAGAAGGAGGATACGACCCCCTATGTTCTCCAACTACAACCAGAAGGTGGCTACAACCACCCTTCCTTGCCCCATCCAACCACCCTGAAATATAAGTGTCAAATGTAGAAATTGAATATGTCACTGTCACAACTTGTTCCATCAAATCCGTCACTGAGAAAACTACCATTGTATACTCATCAACCAATCTCATCTGATCACATATAAATCAAACACTATACCACAAGTATGTACCTCAAACCATGTGTTGGAACCTCACTGTTATACAACCTCTATATTTTTTATTCTTGTAGAGTTCTGTTGTCGTGGTTTTGTTGTCGTGATTCTGCTGTCGCGGTTTTTCTGCCGCACTTTTTCTACCACACTTTTCCTGCTGTGATTTTTCTGCCGCACTTTTCCTACCGTACTTTTTCTACCACAGTTTTCCTACTGCGAATTTTATGCCACACTTTTCTCTATCAATAATACCTATCCAAATAATCTTTCACTGTTAAGAACCAAATAACAATATAGCATAGAAAAACCTTAAAAAAAGTACTCAACGCCTTGAAAAAGATACAATTTCAGATAATAAGCCTTTTCGAGGGGGCAACCTCCTTTTAGCCCACTTAAATGTTCAAGTACAAGATGATTCAAAATGAAAATGTCTCCTTGGTATATATAAGAGACTAGGAGGTATAATTACAACTAATGGCCTAAAGCCAACATAAATAAAATAACATTACTAATATAATATGCTCCAATTAAGGGGTAATGAGCCAATATTAGGGCTTAACATGCCCCTCCCCTTGAGACAAGTGTTGTCCGCAATGCTTGAGTAAATCTGGATGCTTCTGTATAAAAGACTCATCTTCCCAAGTGGAATCTTCAGCCGGTAGTTTCCTCCATTTAATGAGATACTCTGAAATGGATCTATTCCTCAGCTGGTGAATTCTTTTGTTAGTGATGGCTTCAGGTTCCAATATGATTTTTCCTTCCTCGTGAAGTTCTGGCAATATAGTTTGAACCGGGATCTTGTCACCTATAACCTTCTTTAAGCATGAAACATGGAAAACTAGGTGTACTTGTGAAGATGCAAGAAGATCTAATTTGTATGCCATAGTACCAATATTTTGCAACACCTTATAAGGGCCATAGTACTTTGGTGATAATTTATTATCTTTCTTGGATTCCTTGAAGGACATCTGTTTGTATGGTTGTAGTCTTAAAAACACCCAATCCCCTACTTCAAAACTTCTTTCACTATGATGTTGATCTACTTGTTGTTTCATGCGATTATGTGCCATGGCCAGGTAGTCCTTTAAGATTTGGAGAACTTGTTGTTGATTCTCGATGTGATCTTCCACTGCTTGAAACTTAGATTTTTCTTTTAGAGAAGAAGTGATGGAAGGAGGGTGGTATCCATAAAGTGCCATAAATGGTGTCATTTTTGTTGCAG
>ML782195.1:546579-557926 GCA_009831015.1 Picea engelmannii
AGTTTCTCCATTCTTGATTCACCTTCCTTGTGTCCTCATCATGAATTTCATGGGATGCATTTTCACTTTCAGGTGTCTTCTCTGCTACGAAATTTTTCAATACTTCCATGATCTCCCCTTTTAAACCATCCATCTTAGTATCCTACTTAGCTTCCATTGAATCCATCTTAGTATCCAACTTAGCTTCCATTGAATCCATCTTCTTTTGTAGTTCATTTATGTCCCTACGCATTTCTTCACCTTCATCAAGAGTCCAAGTAGGATTTTCTGGAGGCTTAGTTGGTGTAGAAGTTCCCTTTTTTGGTGGCATGTTGGCCAAGTATCACTTTTGAACCTTGATTTTGAGGTGGTTCTGCTAGATAATATTTCTTCAGTTGTATCTCCCAAGTTTCATCCCTTATGGGTATGAAACTTTCTTTTATATAGTTCTCTGATATTTCTTCTCTACAATGCCACAGGTCTGATCAAAATTTGATGTGTCGAGTGGAATTTATGGTAACTTCCCCACAACTTGCCGATTTTGTTCCTTTCCAGGAGATCTCACTTGTATAGCGTTCCCCGCACAAAATAATTGTTATAAAATTATGTAACTCGCACCCAAAATACTATAGACTGTCCAAAATCCAATGAAACTAGTCCCACTCAATTTCGATACTCTAGGAAGAAGTTATGATTGTTTTACCTGGAACACCTTCTTGAGACTAGTCAATAGGACTAGTCAGATACCCTATCTTACACAGGGTGTATATACAAATTTAAGATGAACCAAAAGCTAAACTTTTTATCACAAATACCTTACTGATTTATTTAAATAGCCTTTGAATTTCAGGGTATGAAACATTACGAAGAAGTTTTTATAGCGAAAATTCCGCAATGACTCATTTCAGGATGATTCTAGAACCCTATCTTGTACGAGATGTATCTCAGAATGTATAAGGCCTCAGGAGATGAATTTTGAGCCCAACGTACCTTGGTCCATCTACTAAATATCCTCCAAGCCGTTTCTTCTGAAACATTGTAGAAAACAAGTTATAGAGAAAATTCCAAGGTGTCTCAGATGTAGCAGCGAAACCCCAAGACCTTAAGCTCTGA
Source organism: Picea engelmannii (assembly GCA_009831015.1). Classification (NCBI taxonomy): domain Eukaryota; kingdom Viridiplantae; phylum Streptophyta; class Pinopsida; order Pinales; family Pinaceae; genus Picea; species Picea engelmannii. The sequence goes on from ML782195.1 coordinate 547,672, forward strand.
TACCATATGTTAAGAACCAAATACCAATATAGCATAGAAAAACCTCAGAAAATGTACTCAATTCCTTCAAAAAGATACAATTTCAAATAATAAGCCTCTTCAAGGGGGCAACCTCCTTTTACCCCACTTAAATGTTCAGGTACAAGATGATTCAAAATGAAAATGTCTCCTTGGTATATATAGGAGACTAGGAGGTATAATTACAACTAATGGCCTAAAGCCGGCATAAATAAAATAACATTAATAATATAATATGCCCCAATTAAGGGGTAATGAGCCAATATTAGGTCTTAACATTCACAAAATAGATATTCAGTGATATTCAATGATATTCAATAGGTGCTAATGGGGGAGCCTTTCTCTCTTATTTATACTTCCATGTAGCTTCCTCTAGAAGTATTAAATTTTGTCCACTTAACTTAACCACTTTCCACAAATAGTAAGTTCTCCAATTCTAGTTCCAACTAATTTATTTTAAATTGTTTTCTTGTTGCAACTACTTAACCCATGACTAACCACTTTGACTGGTCAACTTCTTCTGGGAGCGTCTAGAATAATTTAACTTCTTTGACCTTATAGAGGCTCTAGATAACTTATGAGGGTTCTCCAACTTCACATGGCCATAACTCTCTAATCGTGAGGAGTTATGTGGCGTTCCACATATCACCAAAAATGACATCACATATACTATCCATATGGAATAATTTCTCCTGCAAATTAACTGATATTCATTACATTATTACTTAATCAAAATTGGGTTCCCTAACCACACTGTTGGGCTACCTAATCATTTGGATTTCAAAAATCATCTTCCCGTGAGGGCTTTCACCATAAATGGATCACTTTGAGAACTTTATCCAAGAGCATCTTCCCATGAGGTATTTCACCATAAGGGGACTACTTTGGAGTTTATCCATTTGGTTATTCCTATCAACCATGAAATGACATCAATGATACAAACATATCACTTTGACAATACTTGACATCAACCCTTTGACATCAATCCTTTGACATCTATGAGAACATAGTAGAACAATATTGATGAAAAAAATCTTATGACTGCTACTAATATTTTCATACCTACTAATGATTCTTTAAGAGATGTTTCTATGGAAAAGGTTATTTCTTCTATTGATGCTACTAGCATGAATAAAATTGTTATGTTTAATCCTATAAAAAAAGTTATTTTGGAAAATTCCAATGAAGATGATGTCAAAATTGATATTGAAATCACCCTTGAACTCTTCAATAGAATCATGAAGAATATTATGGATCCTAATAACAAAATAATCCCTCAAATACCTATAGATCTTCTTAATGACCTCATTGACTCTACCACTCACCTTGTAGATGGAATCAATGTTGAACCAACAATGACTATTGTAGAATCCTTAACAACACAATAGTCAAATACACCTTGTATTGAAGATTTACTTGAATACCATGGAACATAATCCATGATAGAATTCAAGACTACTAAACATGTTGTTCATTCAATAAGGGTCCAAACTGAAGATGATGAGGTTATTGGTTTTCTTGTTGAAACTTAACTATACATTCATAATTACTTGAAATATATATATATATTCTTTTATTAATTAATACAATCACAATCTCCACTTTGTTCATTTCATTATCAAATACAACACTTACAAAATTACCAAAATTACCAAACATTACATGCACAATATTATTTCTCGCTTTGTTCATAATCTTTATGTAAAAGTATAATAGAACATGAAAGTCTTATCAAGTAAACATTTTTGAAATCTACAACACAATATTTATACATATTCATTGTTCATAAGTCCAATATTTATGCATATTCATTGTTCATAAGTCTTATCTATTGGATATTTCAAATTTCACTTACAACATAAGTCTATGAAAAATCCTTTATCGTAAATGATATAAATATAAACGAAATAATAAAAATGTTTTTTTTTTTTTTTTAAACAAACATGTGATTCCCTAAACAAAAAAACCATTTGTAAAATATATTTTAACAACTAATTTCCCTCAATTTCACTATCTCATAATCTAAAATATCTTCAACAAAGTTGAAGGAACGATATTTCATCTTATGCATGTTACCAATGTTCATCTCTTAACAACTTGTTAGTTCCTTCCATTAGACAAACTTCGTTCAAAATCAATAATAAATATCACCATTTTGGTTACCCAAATAGGAAACTCAATAAAGATGAGTTATCATATAATCCAAATTCAAGTACATATAGTGTTTTCTCTATTTGTCGTCACATAGATACCTATCAATCGTAAGGTTATTATAGTTGATTTTCTATAATCATTGTTTTCTTATTTATTCCTTATTATAGTTGATTTTCTATAATCATTGTTTTCTTATTTATTCCTTATTATAGTTGATTTTCTGTAATTATTGTTTTCTTATTTATTCCTATCTTCAAACACGTTGACGTGCAAACTACTCAAAGAAAGTATACTTGAAGAGATTATTTTAATCACTTTAACTATGATTATATACATCATAACCATATTCTTATCACTAAAATATATAAAATTTATTTGTCAACCATGGGGATGTAAAGGTATATCAATCAACTTGATTCATACATGATTAAAAAATAAATAAAAAATAGGAAAATCTTCTTCCCATCACCAAAACAAGTGTAGTTGTGGAGCATCAAGCTCTCAAGAAGGAAGAAATACCACTTTATTAAAGTCACGGACTTGCTCCTCCGCAGTTTGACTTGATAATTTGGTTTTTCTCCAATGTCAATGTTGGTTGAATAATTTCCCAGCTTATAAAATCAGAATTCTATATTTGACAGGCGAAAGTTGTTGGAAACTGGTGACAATGAATTCSTCTAGGATTTGGATTATGATTAGGATTTCAGGTCATATAATCCAATATTGGTTGTAATYAAGAAGACTAAGTTAGAATATGGATGAGATTGCATTTAATAATCAGTTTCCTATGTAAATGTATATAAATTTATGTAAGCCCGTAAAAGCAGATGAGTGTGAATGAGCTGTAGTAATCTCCATGATCCGAATAATAAGACAACCGATGCCTTCGCTTGATGGATGTAGAACAAATCTTGGGTGAACCACGTAGATATCTATATTTTTTAATTCTTTGTGACTATACTTGACTTATGATATTTGTGTTTCCGCATTTACAAATCTAACAAATGGTATCAGAGCGTTTTTTTATTGGAGATCGGTGAGACCAGTGAACCAGCCGTGGTAAAGGATCAAGATCTCGAATTGAGATAAAGGCAGCTGTCTATCATCGAAGGGGTGGCGAAATCTGGTTAGAGATTCGTGAGGCCATCAAAGGAGGAGCGTCGTCGTTTTGATAGGAGGATCCTTAGCGCTGGGTTATCCGCCTTAAGGGGAGCGTCGTTTCTCTATCAATGTCGGGGTTGCTGCGTAAGGGGAGCGCTGGTTTTAATAGTGGACTTCTGAAATTTCCGTTTTGACTCTTCAGCGCTGCCCTTTATAAGGGACGGGAGCGCCCATCTTCAAGAAAACGTTTGCATAGTTTTTTGGAAAAAAATTAAATGTATGAATTAAATATTGTATGCTTTTAAGCGTGAAGGTGGATTCTTAAAATGGTGATTTTTATGAATTAAGTGTGATATGAATTAAGCGTGAAGGTGGATGCTTAAAAAAAGTGTTTTTTATTTTTTATTTTAAATAAAAGGTGAGGTTAGTAAAAAAGGTTATTTATTAAATCTTTTTGAGGTTTATACTATTAGTCCTCCACATTTTTAAAGGGATTGGCTATTATAAATAGTGGTTTTGGAATTTTTTCCTTTGTTAATGACGATAATTCAGATTGCTAAATTCAAAATCGAGAAGTTTAATGGCAAGAACAATTTTGAGATCTGGAAGGTTAAGATGCACGATCTGCTCATGCAACAAGGCGTGATGAAGGCGCTTTTGGGAAAAACAAAACAACACATGACCATAAAAGATGAAGACTAGGATGAGATCGATGCGAGAGCACTGAGTGTCATACGCCTATGTTTGGCCGATGATGTTATGTTCAACATTGTTGTGGAGAAGACAACAATCGGTTTGTGGACGAAGATGGAAAGCCTGTATATGACGAAATCCTTGACGAACAAGATCTTCCTGAAAATGCAATTGTACAGTTTGCGCATGAAGGAAGGTAGGCAAATAACTGATCATTTAAATACTTTTAATACCCTCTTAGTTCAGTTGACTAGCATGGGAGTAAAATTCGATTATGAAGACAAGGCAATTACATTATTGTGTTCTTTGCCCACGTCATGGGATCACTTTGTTACCTCTATTAGTTTCAGCACAACAAAAAGTATTAAGTTTGATGTTATTGTTGGAGCACTATTGTCTGAGGAAACAAGGAAGAAAACGAATTCAAAAACCTCTACATCTGAGATGATAATGGTCAGAGGTAGACCTAAAGAAAAGTGACTGGGTTAGAGGGATTTCTCTCAATCAAAGTCGAAGGGAAAAAAGAGAAAGCTTAAGTGTTGGTTTTGTGGCAAATCGGGACACCTGAAAAAGGACTGTTGGAAGCGACAACAAGCCTCCAAAGATGACCCTCCAAAAGAAATGACGGAAGTGAACACAACTGAAACAAGTTCAACAACAGGTTCAGGTATGACTGATGAAGTTTTATCAATTAGTATTGGTTTACATCATGATCAACAGTGGTTACTAGATTCTAGTGCTTCAAATCACACGTGTCTTCATCGACACTGGTTTGTTACTTACCAGTCTATAGATGATGGAATAATTTACATGGGAAATGATATCTCGTGTAAAGTTGTGGGAATTTGTAACATTCGAATTAAGATGTTTAATGGAACTATTAAAATACTAACTGATGTGAGACATGTACCTAAGCTTAGGAAGAACCTAATTTCTTTTGGATTCTTAGACACTAGAGAATATAAGAGTATTGTTCAAGGTGGAGTTATGAATGTCTACAAAGGAATCCTATTGGTTATGAAAGTGAAGAAGGTTGGTAACCTGTTTCTGTTAGAAGGAAGAACTAAGTTAGATCATGCGACAACAATATGTGAGAACGACAGTGATTCTCTTAGACTGTGGCATCAACGGTTGGGCCATATGAGCAAACAAGGATTGAAGGTATTATCTGATCGCAAGTTACTTCCTAGAGTAAATTATTTAAAGTTAGATTTTTACAAGAACTATATCTATGCAAAACAAAATAGGTAGAAATTTAAAACCGGAAGACACACTAGTGAGGGAATCCTTGACTATATCCATTATGATGTTTGGGGACCATCCCCTACTATTTTGTATGGAGGATCATCAAATTTTGTTACTTTTATAGATGATTTCTCTAGGAGGTTTGGCTCTATATGTTAAAAAGAAAGGCTGATGAATTTATTGTTTTCAAACAGTTTAGAGCTTTGGTAGAAAAGAGCACTGATAAGTCTACTAAATGTTTAAGAACTGATAATGGTGGTGAATTTACTTCAATGGAATTTGAGAACTATTGCAAGGTGTTTGGGATTGATAGGCACAAAACCACTACCTATACTCCTCAACAAAACAGAGTTGTTGAACAGATGAACAAGACTCTTCTACAAAGAGCAAGGAGTATGCTAAGTAACGCCAACTTACAACAGGAACTCTGGGCAGAAGCAGTAACTACAGTTTGTTATATGGTGAATCGATCACCATCAACAACAATAGAGTGCAAGATTCCTGAAGAGGTATGGAAATGTCACCCTTGTAAATATTCTAATCTTAAAGTTTTTGGTTTTGAAGCCTAAGCTCTAATTTTGAAACATCAACGTTCTAAATTAGATCCAAAATAAAAAAGGCTTATCTTTGTTGGATATGGTGATGGTATTAAGGGGTACAGGTTGTGGAATCCTACTACCCACAAGATCATTATTAACAGAGATGTAATATTTGATGAATCATCTCTCATCAAATTAGATGTAGATGTTCAAATGAAATAGGAAGAAGTACCTAAGTATCAAGAGATTTAGTTTGAAACCAGTTCAAATACAGATGAAAGTGAACATGAACAAGTTTATGAAGATGTTCATGAAGAGTTTCCTGTAGAGGAAGACATGGTTGATGATAAAAATCAACAGAATGTGGATGAGCCACAAACTTCCCTAAGGAGATCTACGTGGGTCAGAAATCCTCTAAGAAGGTATGATGATTTTGTTTCGATAGTTTCTTTGAGTACTAATGATGATGAACCTTCATGCTATCAGGAAGTTGTGAAGGGTTCTAACAGTGATAAATGGAAAGAAGCAATGAAGGATGAAATGAAGGCATTAGAGAGGAATTGCACATGGGACATGGTAGAACTTCCAAGAGACAGAAAAACTGTAGGTTGCAGGTGGGTCTACAAGATGAAGAAGGGTGTTGATGATAAGGTGGAAAGGTACAAAGCATGGTTGGTTGCGAAAGGATATTCTAAAAAATTAGGTATTGACTTTCATGAGTTTTTTTCACCATTTGTTAAGATTGTTTCAATTCGAAGTGTGTTAGCATTGGTTGCATTACTTGATTTGGATTTGGAGCAACTAGATGTTAAAAATTCCTTTTTACATGGAGATTTGGATGATGAAATTTACATGGAACAACATGAAGGGTTCGTCCAGAATCGCAGCAAGAAATTTGTTTGCAGGCTCAAGAAATCATTGTATGGTCTGAGGCAGTCGCCTAAACAATGGTACAAGAAATTTGACTCTTTCATAGTGAGCCAGAATTATACAAGGAGTGACTATGATCATTGTGTCTACTTTAAGAAATTGAATAATGGCATATTCATTATCTTAGTATTGTATGCCGACGATATTATTTTAGAAATAAAAAGCATAACTGAGATCAACAAGTTAAAGGCTCATATGGCTAGGACGTTCGATATGAAAGATCTAAAAGTAGCAAGGCATATTTTGGGCATGGAAATATTCAGAAACAGGAGGAATGGTAAGCTTTGGTTGTCACAATAGAAGTATGTTGAGAAGATAATTTTGAGGTTTGGTGTGAAGGATGTGAAACTAGTTTCAGTCCCTTTGGCTTCCCATTTTAAGCTTCATTCAAGTTTATGTCCTAGTACAAAAGAAGAAAAGGAATACATGTCTTGAACACAATATGGCAATGCAGTAGGAAGTCTAATGTATGCAATGGTTAGTACAAGGCTAGACATTTCACATGCAGCTAGGGTTTTTAGCAGGTATATGGAAAATCCAGGTAAAGAGCACTGGGAACCAAAGAAATGGGTGCTTCGGTATTTGAGAGGCACAAGTGATTACTGTATCACTTATAACAATGGTTGTGAATTAGTCCGTGGACATGTTGATTCTGATTTTGCAGGTGATTTGGACAAGAGAAGGTCGACTTCAGGGTATGTCTTTACCCTTGCAGATGGAGCTATTAGTTGGATGTCAAAGCTACAAAACATTGTTGCTTTATACACTACAAAAGCATAATATGTAGCTGCTTCACATGCTTGCAAAGACGCAGTTTGGTTGAAAGGTTTGTTTGGTGAGTTTGAAAGGATGGTGGAAAAAGTAAAGTTACTTTGCGATAGTCAAAGTGATATTCACTTGGCTAAGAATCCAACCTACCACAGTAGAACAAAACATATACCTATCAAGTACCATTTTGTATGATAGGTCATCGATGAATGTGGAGTCTCTCTTGAGAAAGTGCATACAAAAGAAAACTGCGCAGACATGTTCACAAAACCAGTACTATTAGAGAAGCTATGATGGTTCTTGGATTCTCTTAGCTTGCAGAAAAGGTGATGAACAAAAGGAAGGAGCAATGTATCAGGTTAAGTTTTCTCAATGTGGAGATTGTTGGAAACTGGTGACAACGAATTCCTCCAGGATTAGGATTTCAGATCCTATAATCCAGCGTTGGTTGTAACCAATGAGACCAAGTTAGAATATGGATGAGATTGCATTTAATAATCAGTTTCCTGTGTAAATGTATATAAATTCATGTAAGCTTGTAGAGGCAGATGAGTGTGAGTGAGCTGTTGTTATCTCCATGATCTGAATAATAAGACAATCGATGCCTTCTCTTGATGGACGTAGCCCAAATCTTGGGTGAACCACGTAAATCTCTGTGTTTTTTAATTCTATGTGAATATGCTTGGATTATGATATTTGTGTTTCCGCATTTACAAATATAACAAAAGTTATGTAGGTAGATTATTCTAAATCATTTTTTTCCCAAATTTTTTAACAAATGTTGAGTTATTTTGATTTATTTTAAAATGAATCAATTTATGTTATTTTGATTTATTTTAATTTATTTTACAATGAATCAATTTATAGGAATTTATAAAAATAACAAAGAAGGAAATAACTTTATCTCACCCCAAAATATTTGTCAAAAAATTGAATTTATTCACTTATTTTCTTCTTCCTTTCTTCTAATTGAACATGGCTTACTGAAAAAAGCCACTATATTCCCCAGTGGGCAGTTCAGATGCTACAATTCAACCAAAAACAAAAGATATTCAATCTCAAAGGAATTGTTGTACATGGATAAACTAAATATGGAACTTGGCCTTGGCTTTTTAATGTAGGTCAAGAATTTATAAACCCTTGACTAGATTTCTTTTCATACCGTCGCTTGAGAAATCTAGATTAAACCCTCAGTTCTGTGGCCTCCTCTCTGGCTCTGCAGGCTCCTCATCTGAAAATACCAGATTAAAATATCAAGATGCACTGATTTCCTTCACTTGGACTTCCTTTACTCCTCCACAGAAAGTGACTCCTCCTTACACGCTCTACTTAACACTCTGACTTAACTGCTCAATGAAACTCTCACTCAATCTGCCTAGATATGATACTAGACTGTTAGATTAAGATGCACCAGTAATTTTTCTCAACTACAACTAAGAAACCTTCAACCATGTACAAAATTCACTAAATTAGAAGCTACAACTTGAATGGATGATTGATTTTACATTTACCCAAAGAACCATATTTATTTACAAATGCAGAAGAGTTTGTATTAATCTAAAAATTTCTGAGAGTATTCTGATGCAGAAATTTCTAGACTTTTGAAGCTATTTCGAAATAGAGGTTTACTGAAGAGTCTAGTTATAGTTCACTTAACGTCTTAAATGTGGTAGCTATGATTACATTTTATTTCTACATAGTTAATATAAATCTCTTTGAAACTAATGCCGTAAAGAAGTTGTGACGAGAGGCTTCTCAAGTGACGTGTGTCCATCTGACAGTTCCCAATATTTCCTCCATATTTCATACCACAATTTTTCATGGGAAGTACGTGGAAATCATGCTCTTGGTAGATGAGACTTGTCTCTTTAATTGCATGGAAAAATATGAACGAAATGGAACTTCGATAAAGAAGCTTAACAGTCGATCCCATCAACTTAATAGTCGCTCATCATTCCTATTATTTTTGGATTGAACAACTACTGCATCTACAAGATTTGGTTAAAATTACCATGATTTCAGACAAGTTGAGTGTTCAAAGATCGATCCATTGTCAGAAATAGATAGAGAGTACCCAGTTCTTAGCTTATTTTCCAGAAGAATAAAGGCTTTGGAAGTATTTTGAATACAAAGATTGATTTCCACAACAATTATGATTAGAATTTCATTTATCTTTTTAGGGTTTCATCATGTTAGTCAATTCCCAACAAAGGCCAAGAGAAGAGTTGTATGTTTCTCAGATTTATTTAGTGTACAGTCATGAATTAAAACACCAACCGAAGCATGGAAGTGGTAATGGTATTGGAAATGGGCTCTAGTATTCAACATTACATGGTGGAAGATTAGTGCTCAGACGACAATAAACAACAACGGTAAAAAAATGTGGAGAAGTCAAGGAACAACATAGGTACAGTGGACCCTAGATGGGGTGACATGTGGCGACGCCTTGCGACATGGATCAGCATCAAGCCATATCTTAAATGTTGTAGGCCTCTCCCCATCCCTTCCGCATTTACGATGGTAGCCGGCCATTACAGCCTCTATACGGAGGAGGGACTTCTCCCTCGCGCGAACGCACTCGCTCAACCAGCATTCAATATGACAGTGTAATGACCCTTTTCTTATTAATATGAATAATTTCATAAATAATCCTAAACATTAGCCAAATTATAATTAATTATTATATAACCTTAATTAATTATATGTTATTAATTAATTATTTTGATTATAATTAGCTGAAGTATGATTAACTCCTTGATTAAGGGTTAATGAATGATTAATTATTAAATGAGACATTAAATGATTAA
>ML782196.1:0-32637 GCA_009831015.1 Picea engelmannii
TGAAGGTTCTCCCAGATGGAGGGAGAGGACTATGATGATAGCTTGTTCCAGTAACTAGAACCCACTAGAAGCAATCAAGCAGAAGAAATGGAAGTTGTGATGAAGAACAATGTATGGAAAACTTATGAATGGAAGCATTGTGAGATCCAGAAATAAAGGTTCTCTCAGATGGAGGGAGAGGACTATGATGATAGCTTGTTCCAATAACTAGACATACCTCTACCTGAGCCATTATATCTCTTATAATATTCATGGGTTGGAGTTTACATTAGATGAATGTAAGGACTGTTCTACTCAACAGAGTAATTGAACAAAGAAGCGTATGTAGAGCAACCTCAAGGTTTTGAGGTATACTAGAAAGAGACTCTTGTATGCAGATGGAAGAAGACAAATTGGTGCAGAGCCTCCAATAAACAACAAAAGCGTGGTGAAAACTTTCTATAACAAAGATATTGTATCAGAATGAAGTCGAGGATGATGGATTGCTAATCCATGACAAACTCTCATGATGACAGAAGAAGTGCCACTTGGATATGTTCCAGTTTGAGCCCTGCCAGGATGTTATGAGCTAGTAGGAAACAAAAGAGCTGCATCCAACCATGATATACTGTAATGATCAAAAGCTATATGAAGCCTTCAGAGAAAACTAATGTTCCAGAAAGATCGAAGTACATTGAGATCAAGCATTACATTCTCCGTGATGAGGTCCAGAAAAGAGAAGTGGTTCTCCAATATATCTCCACAGATGAGCAGATATCAGATATTTTGGTAAAGCCTCTGTTCAAGATGAAAAAGTTTGCATACTCAAGAAACAAGCTGGAGCTCGTGGAGACGGCTTCCTTGTTGAAAAGGGAAGAGATGACTCCCAGGTTGGGAGGGAGCACTGATGTGTTATTGATTTATGGACAGTGATTTTTCAGTTCGAAAAATGGTCCAGGATGAGCAGTTCCTTTCCATTTCAGAAAGTGGTTTGAGATTTTTGACGGATAGGCATTTTCCAGTTCGGAAAATGGTCCAGATTGAACGATCATTTTCGTAATGAAAATGGTTCGATAGATTGCTGATGTACCATAGACAACGATTCCCCTTGTGGCCAGTGTGGGGGAATGGTCTAGGACAATCTTTCTTCTTGACAATCACTCTCAGTAGTGGTCAAGTAGAATGGTCCGCCTCGTCGGGCAGTCATTTTTTCGAAGTTTACAGTTGTGAGCAGTTCCAAAGAATCGTCCGTTTTGGAGGTTGGTGCAGGATAGTCATTTCCTTAGGAAATGGTCTGGACAGTTATTCCCTAGGGCAGACTCATTCTCTCCAGGTTGCACTTTGTTTAGTGCCGGAGGAATGGCCCAGTTAGGTGAATGGTCTAGGTTCAACAATCATGGATAGACATTCCCTAGGGCAGACTCATTCTCTCCAGGTTGCACTTTGTTTAGTGTCGGAGGAATGGCCCAGTTAGGTGAATGGTCCAGGCTCAGAAATCAGGATAGTTATTCTTCTATGCTTGAGAAGAATAGTCCAGATAGCTCATGGCTGATGTTTTACTTTCTGAGGGCAGATGCTCTTCCAGATGTCACAGATGTGAGTGGAAGAATGGCCTAGATGACTCAGTTTATATCATGATATTGTTTTTTTTTTGTGTAGGTTGATATCAGATGATATGATTGCTATGGAGACTGTATGTCTTTGGACAGTAGATGTATGCTACTGTGGTGGATGTGTTCCACTGGTTGTGACTTTGTGTCACTGATTAAGTAGTTGTATGCTACTTGGTGTGGTAGTGTACCACTGGATTGTAGTTGTGATACTACAATGGATAGACACAGTTGTGTTCTATTGAATGACATTGTTCTAATTACCATGTAGACTATCAGTTGTGTTGATGTTTTCTAAGGGATAGAGGTTGAGACGGATCTCTATGACTTGATTAGAAAATAATCCTAGATTGACCTTCCTATAGGAATGGTCTCTGTAGTCCATGGTGTAGCTTTTAGCATCTGTTGGGATAGTCAATCTTCTAGGACGTATGTCCAGGTTAGAAGAATGGTCCTTGTATCACTCTGTGGAGTGAGTGATTTATTCAACATCATGCCTGATTACTCAGATAGAGTATGGCTTCGAGAGATGATGCAGTTGATGGTATCAGATGATAGTGATGATGGTGCTCGTGATCTAATCATGAGATAGTCTGCACGACTATGATGATGCTACCGGCTGAATGGTATGTTTGTGCTCGAGACCATTGCCTTCAATACCTCCCTAGCTAGGAGGGAGTGTTGATATTATGGTAGCTGCGGGAGGTATTTACCTCCACGTGTAACCCTGACGAGAATAGAATATTTCGGGAAGCAAGAAGAAACCCTATAGCATTGAACATAACCCTAGAAGACAAGTCGGCTCAAGGAAATATTTAATATCAAGTATTTAGCCTCCAGAATGAGAAGTCGGCCCAGACAGTCCAAGAAAACAGTATAAATATAAGCAGCCAGACCTCATTTGGCACACACAGCTCGAAATTTCAGCAGTGAACAAGTGCGCACTGCAGAAACTGGGCAAGTGCACAAGTCTGGGGAGTAGCTGCAGCCGACATCTACTGCAATCTGTTTTCCTGGTTTAGGCTTGGACTTTCTATTGGTTATGGTTGGACTTTCTGATCAGTCTTGGTTATCTTTGCTTGATGCATTAGCCTTGGTTGGCTATTGGTTTGCTTCCAGGATCATTCTCTGTCAAGGTTAAGGTGCTCGGGGGTGGCTTTGGCCTATGGTTGGGTGACAATATTGTTATATTGTCTATGGTTAAACGAGCACATCTATTACTTTCTAACAATCTAAGCCATTGATCTTTTAGGTTTGGCCTAAGGAAGGCTAAAGGAGGCAAAAGGGTAAGGAAGAGATTCATTATTCACTTGAGAGAGTTGAGTGAAGAGAGCAAGAGAGGAAGAATGGTTTGGAGAAGCCAAAGGAGGCGCACCATTGAAGGAGAGCAAGCAAGCTTGTGGAGGTGCACTTGTGGGAAGCAAGGGAGCTCAAGCTTGAGGTTCTACACCCATGGAGTGCAAGCTAGGTGGAGGGTGCACTCATAGGAGTGAGGGCGTATTCTAGTTTACATGTGCGCACAAGCAAAGAGGAGGGGCGCACTTGAGTATTGAGGGGTGCATTTGCTTGTGGAGGGTGCACAAGGTTGAAGGCAAGAGATGCTCTATTAGTTGGAAGCTTTTGTGGAGGCAAGGGGTGCACCTAGAGTTGAGGGCGCAAGCTTCTATGCATTTGGCTATCAAGAGGGGTGCAAGTCTTCATTTACCAGGCGCATCTACAAGGAACTCCAAAGCATCCTGAGTTGGGTTGCTATTGTGCCAGGTTCACTTGTATTTATTTCCTTGTTGTACTATTGCTTTGAGATCTCCAATATATATCTATCTCTCTTATTGGTTTTCCCTATGGGGGTTTTTCCGGGGTCATGTTGACCAAAAACTACATGTGTTCATTTGTCATGTTTGCTTAGTATTTTCAGATGTAGGTTGTTAAAGATCCTAGAGGTGTGTTTAATGTTTAATGCATGGTATTGAAGGCTAAGTTGGACAACAAAACCATCCATAATTATTCCTTATAACAAGAGGCATTAAAGAGCATCAAACCAAAGATTTGTGGGCAGATTTGGAGAGGGTAAAGTTCAGATTCAGTGGGCTGTTTTGAACAGCAAGAAGGCTGTCCCAAAACATTGAGAAAAACAGTTTGAAAGTACCCAAACATAGTGCCCAACAAGAGGTCAAATGACAGGCCTGTTGGGCAGCCCATAGAACCTCAGAAAATCTTCATGGTATCAGAGCTTAAGGGCAACAGAGTGGATTGAATTTTGGAGCAAACATGGGGCAGATTTTAGAAGGGCAAAGATCAGATCTGTTGGCTGTTTTTGGACAGCAAGTATACCGTCCTAAACAGTGAGAAATATCTGATTTGAAAGTGCCTAAAATTGAGTGCCTGTTGGGCAGATTTACACAGGTTGGCAGTGTCATTTTCACACTTGTGATATGTGTGTTGGAGGCTGATTTCTTTTGTTCAGATCAGATTAGTTTTTGGTAGCAGTGGGCAGCCATGTCAATGGTGGGATTGAGGGTGGAGGATAGGCTAGCAGGTGCTGGGAATTGGTCCCCGTGGAAGTCCATAATTGTTTTGATATTGGAATAATTAGAGTTATGGGACATTGTATCTACTCCAGTGGCTCTTCTTCCTGTGTTGATGGTAGAGTTCAGGAAGAAGAATATCAAGGCAAAGAGAACTATCCTTGATGCGGTTAAAGACCATATCATACCTCATGTGTCTGGTAAGGTGTTTGTTCATGAGATGTGGGCCTCATTATGCAAACTTTGCCAAAGCTCTAACCAAAACCAATTGATAATGCTTCAAGAGAAGCTGAGGAGCATCAAAATGATCAAGGTTGAGGCGCTTACTTCATACCTCTCGAGATTCACTCAGACTTGTGATGAGTTGGCGACTGTTGGAGAGATAGTGGATCCCACGGTGTTGGTGAGGACAGCCTTAAATGGCTTCACCAAACCTTGGGAGAATTTTGTGCGAGGCAGTGTGGCCGGAGAGACTATGCTTAGTTGGGAGAGGCTTTGGGATGACTTTGTGCTGGAGGAGTTGAGGCGTGGCTCCACATCTACTAGTCAACAACAGGGTGTTGGAGATGGTGATGAGGGTGATCTTGCTCTTTTTGCAAAGAGCAAGAATAAGACCAGACAAGGTCCCAAAGGAGGGGCCAAGCAACAACAGCTGAGAGGAGGAGAGTAGAAGAAAGACATGAGCAAAGTGAAATGCTTTGCTTGTGGCGAGATGGGGCACTATGCTAGACAATGTCCCAAGAAGAAGAAGAAGCATGGTGGTACTGCAGTGACAACAGAGGAGGAGGAGTTCATTGCTCAATTTGAGAGGGAGTGTGCCTTCATGGGTTGTTGCTTGATAGTTGAGACATCATCCAACAGTTGGTGTGTAGACAGAGTTGAGGAGGTCCCACATATTCAGAATGTTGCAGCTTAGGGGACTCAGACTCAATTATCGAGTACACCGTATTCAGGGGTGACTGATCCACCCGGGACAGCTTTAGTTTCAAAGTTGTCGAGTATACAGACAGTTGGTGCAGATGATTCAGGGCCATAGACTACTTTGCAGAGATCTGTTGGAGAGCCTCAAAGGTTGGTCAGAGAGAGCAAAGCACCCAAGAGGTTTGGGTCCCACTTGGCTATGGAGGCGAGCATATCAGTTTCAGATTCCTCTTCAAGAGGAGGTCCCTTGGTGAGAGACCAAGGTGAGTATCTTTGGTGAGATGCCAAGATCGAGAGACTCTTGGTGAGATGCCAAGAGCAAGAGACCTTTGGTGAGATGCCAAGGTGGAGATCCTTGGTGAGATGCCAAGGTAGAGATCTTTGGTGAGATGCCAAGATCGAGAGACTCTTGGTGAGATGCCAAGGTGGAGATCTTTGGTGAGATGCCAAGATCAAGGCTTGGATCAAGAAGGACTTTGATTCAAGGAGATCTTGGATAGGTGGAGATGGACTTCCATTTAGAGATCATGCAGGTCGAACAAATCAGAGTTATAGGCCACTTTTGATGATCAGGTTACAACCATACTCACCGAGTATTTGCCAGCAGGCAAGGATGTCCACTGCAGGGACAAGATTGGAGAGGTGAGTGACACTTTCCTCAGTAAGAGGGAGTGTTGAGATTTGGGTACTTTGGAAAGTGGTCCCCTTGTGTTTGTGAGTCTCTAAACACAAAGGGGGAGACTATTACCGTTATACCTTTACTTTATGTTCTAATTTCACATTGACTTTATTCACTTAAGTCATAAAGAGACAATTAATTCACAAGTGGGTGAATTAATAAAACAAACTTTGGAAACTTAAGTAAAGTGGGTTTCTAAATGAGATTATGAAAAGTGATCTCACCCATTGATTAGACTTGGCTAGATCTAATCTAAGTCATTGGTCTTTTAAGTTTGGCCTAAGGAAGGCTAAAGGAGGCAAAAGGGTAAGGAAGAGATTCATTATTCACTTGAGAGAGTTGAGTGAAGAGAGGAAGAGAGGAAGAAGGGTTTGGAGAAGGCAAAGGGGGTGCACCATTGAGGGAGAGCAAGCAAGCTTGTGGAGGCGCACTTGTGGCAAGCAAGGCAGCTCAAGATTGAGTTTCTACACCCATGGAGTGCAAGATAGGTGGAGGGCACTCATAGGGGTGAGGGTGCATTCTAGTTTACATGGGTGCACAAGCAAAGAGGAGGGGTGCACTTGAGTATTGAGGGGCACATTTGCTTGTGAAGGGTGCACATAAGGCAAGGATGGGTGCAAGGTTGAAGGCAAGATGTGCTCTATCAGTTGGAAGCTTTTGTGGAGGCAAGGGGTGCACCTAGAGTTGAGGGCACAAGCTTCTATGCATTTGGCTACCAAGAGGGGCGTGAGTCTTCGTTTAGCAGGCACATCTACAAGGAACTCCAAAGCATACTGAGTTGGGTTGCTATTGTACCATGTTCACTTGTATTTATTTCCTTGTACTATTGCTTTGAGATCTCCAATATATGTCTATCTCTCTTATTGGTTTTCCCCATGGGGGTTTTTCCAGGGTCATGTTGACCAAAAACTACATGTGTTCATTTGTTTTGCTTGCTTAGTATTTTCTGTTGTAGGTTGTTAAAGATCCTAGAGGTGTGTTTGATGTTTAATTCATGTTATTGAAGGTTAACTTGGACAGCAAAGCCATCCATAATTAATCCCTCTTATAACAAGAGGCATTAAAGAGCATCAAACCATAGATTTGTGGGCAGATTTGGAGAGGGTAAAGTTCAGATTGAGTGGGCTGTTTTGAACAGAAAGAAGGCTGTCTTAAAATAGCGAGAAAAATAGTTTGAAAGTACCCAAACATAGTGCCCAACAAGAGGTCAAATGACAGGCCTGTTGGGGCAGCTCATAGAACCTCGGAAAATCTTCAAATAATGTCACATCAACATTTAAAATACTTTTGTGTTGAGAATAAAATTTAGGAAATTAGTTGAGTATATCTAGTGCATGTAGTCTTGATGAAATAATATGTGCCTGTAGTTTGCATGAGTTGAAATTAGCGATGATAAGTTTCTATACCTACAAACTAGTTGGAGTCACATGCATTGAAATGGGATAAGTTTAGGTGGGATTGAATAAGATTAGACTAAATAGAATTAGAAAAGGATATAATAAAATTAAATCATAGAAATTTTTGTATCATGACGAGTGATATTGTGAAGAAACGAGACAATTCAAGAAAACTTCTTTTTCTTTCATTTCTTTTTGCTTTAAAATTTGAATTGGTATCCGAGTAGTTGCGAGTCTATGAGGCAACAATAACCATGTGTAAGGGAGAGAAGCAACCCCCCTTGAGCGTTAGACCATAATATGGAGTATTGCTGCAAGTTAAGTTGAGAGGGGAGAGTTGGACCATAGAGTTGGAGGAACTCTTTGAAGAGTCTTTAATGTAGGCGTGATTTTCAGAACCCAAATCATTGTCATGTTTCACATCGAGGATGCCATATCCAGATGCTATAGATATCATCTCATCTGAAAAGTGAGCGAAGATCAATTAAGACACTTGGAAAAGATGGCGAGCACTGTTCAAGGTGCCATATTGCCTAACTCACACAAAATAGATGGCAATAACTATGTTTTTTCAAAATTCAAAGAATCATTCTTTATAGACAAATAAGAATGCAAATACACGGGAGGCGTGTAATATAATATTTTATTGAAATGAAGTCAATTTGTATAATGAGGTAGATCACATTGTATTCCATAGATTAGGTAGTTTGTGATACCCACTTGAACTAACAACTACCACTAATGACACTTTTTGTTTTTTACTTTTTAACATGAACAATTTGGGTTGACAATGTCGCTTATGTTTAATTCACCATATCCTGGGGCTGTCAAGGGTGTCATGATCTTCATTGGTCTTAGATTTGGCATTTTATCAGAGCTTACCCACCATGATTTGAACCTGAGACATTTTCATGACAAACACTCCAACTTGCCTCCTTAGACCACAACCCGACAGTCTCACTAATGACGCCTTATTAATCTAGTTGCTCACTTAACATAATGTGGCCCTTATTACACATTAAAGTAACTCTATTAGACTTTTGATTCCTAGTATTGGAGTGTTAATTCTTCAACATCACCCTTAACATGAAAATATTATTTCTCAACTATCTACCCTCTTTCAATTCAAAAACTCGAAACTTTCACAAATATGATTATAAGATACCTCCCTTAACATGAAAACTATCTACCCCCTTTCAATTCAAAAACTCAAAACTTTCACAAAGATGATTACAAAATTGTAGAAGACCACATATTTAATCTTATGCTTTGCTTCATCTCCAAATCTTGAGACTTCATTTGTTCTCCATTGGATTGTCGTATCCATCATGGAATGCTGAATTCCACTAAATCCACCTAAACAATCAACTTGCCATATCCTTTCATTGAAGGTAGGGTTTGACTAAATCTACCTAAGTAATTAGGTTGCGATCTCCTTTCATTGAAAGCATGATTGGATTCAACTTGACAGGTGGAGCATTCCAACTAATATATTCTTTTTGTTGGAGATTTATTTGAGCTAATGATGAAAAGAAATAGTCTTTCTTAGTTGTTCCAAAATAATCATTTTCTTTCTCATCTGATTCTTCTTTGCTTGAATTTCATCCAAAATTGTGACCCTCACTCTTCCTCATTTTACCTTTAAGTACTTTAGTTGCATTGATTCTCTAGTCATAGTGTTCCACCTTTCCACAATAAAAACACGTTCTTTCCTCCTTGTTGCCTTCTCCTCTTCCTCATCCTTTTTTGATTTACTTTTACCTCTGCTAAAGAAAAGTTTTTCATCGGTTTCTTAATTATTAATCTCATGATTCTCCCGTGTAATAAGGCATGACATCATAGTTTCTAGACACAGTGATGGAATATTACTTAGTGTGAATACAATATTGTTGCATTTTGTGGTAGTCCGTTTAATAAAATTGCCTTGGTATTGTCTTCTACTTTTATACCCACTTTAGCTTCTTGTTGTGTTAATGCCTTTAATGCATTAACATCACTAGAAATGGATTATCCTTTGCTTTTTTAAATGCAAAAAAATGTTTCTTTAAAATAAACTACGCATTGCGAGCTTTCAATCCAATTAGTTTATTTAACCACTCTGATACTTCCATTGAGCTTTTAGATAGATCTAGATGGTGAAGATAGATCTTGATGGTGAATTTGATATACCTAAACCAATATATGATTTTGCTTTGTCATCTTTTAATGTCCATCCGACTAATTTATCATGCTATGTAGGTTTAGTTTCTATACCACTTTCTACACTCCATACAATGATCTTCATTAAATGTAGTTGTAATTTCACTTTCTAGGTATGGACATTTCAATCATCATAGTCTCTAGATTTACTATATGCCCTTCTTTTTATTTTCTTAGCAATGCCTTCTTGTCAAAACTTTAGATTTTAAAGAAAATAACTCTCTTTGCTAGTGCAAATGTTGTTCTTACTAGGTTCTACTAGGGAAAACTCTATTGTTGCTAGGATTTGATGCTTGTTGTGTGTTTGTTAAGTCTTTGTTGGTCTCAAGTTTGGCTTAAGTATGACATGCTGATTCTTGGTTTTGGCTTCTACTATTTGTTGGTATGCACACATTGGGGGCTTTTGTGATGCATGTCGTCATCTGTGCTCTTTGGTTGTATTGGAGGCCTCTGAATGCATGTCGACCTTTGTGTCCTTTGGTTGCATTGGGGGCTTTTGTTATACGTGTTGGGTTTGTGTTCTGCACGCTTCACTCTCCTCGCCCTTGGCGGGCTATCCCTCTCCTTGCTTTTTGAGGAGCCTCTGTCCCAGACTAGACCCTAGGATACGATTCATAGGACCAACATGCAAAGGAGTGCAAGGACGATCTAATGCCAAAGACAAACTCCCTCAACTTAGATCTATGCTTTCTCGAGTAACCATTGATTGATTTAAAGTTTCTTCCTCTTTACCTTCAATAGTAGGAGGGGGGAAGTTCCTCAATCTAGGGCTTATCGCAGGGTCCCCTTGAGGTTTATATAGTTGGCCCCCCCCTCAACCCCAATTACTGTCTGGACGACCTTCACTTAATTCATATCTTAGCTCTGTCCTTTTATTTCTTTTGCTAGTTTCCAAGGCGTTCATGGCTTTTGTAGATACTAGTTCTTTTATTATCATTGATAGCTTAGATATTGGAGTTGCTTTAGTAATTCCACTTTGTGCTACTCAGATTGTACGTTATTCTAGTCCCATAGAACTCATTTTGTGGGCATTTGTTGGAGATTAATATAATTATCTTATTTATGTCGGCAGTCTGAGTTGCGATTGCAATAGTTGAGTTGTCTAAGGTTCCCGTGTTCTTTGCTTTGAGGGATTTTGTTTTGGCATTTCTCTACTTTTCTTCTCTCTTGTCTTGTTCTGCTTCTTTTGCTCTTTGTGGGCACGATTTATCCTCTTCCTTTGAGCTTTCATTTCTTTTGATTATCCTTTTTCATCGTTTCTCTAAATTATAATTCTTTGAAAAATTTAAAACCTTTTTAATAATAAAACCCTTGAAATCATAAACTTCTGTGACCTCGTCTAAGTAATCACAAATGCGCCCACCAAACTCTAATCTTCACATCCTCCAAAACTAGTATCCTGCTCTGATATTGTGTAGAAAAATAAGAATGCAAATACACGAGGGATGTAGATTGTATTATTTTCTTGAAATGGAATCACTTCTTACAATGGGGTAGAGATCATCTTATATTTCGTACATCAGGGAGTTTGCTGTAGCTCCTAACCTAACTATTATCACCAATGACACCTTATTATTCTCATCGGTCACTAAACATAATGTGACCCTTATTACATGTTAACGTACCTATATTAGACTTTTGATTGGTAGTATTGGAGTCCTAATACTCCAACATTCTTGTGGTAATTTTTTTTTCCAACATTGTAGATGGAAATGAGTTGAGGCCAAATCATTTTGATGAGCAAGAAGCTTTTGAGAGAGGGAGGGAGGAAAGCCCTTGCAATCATTGGTTTGGTGATCTTGGATGACATTTCACCACACGTGTAAGATGCAAAGACCTCTCGAGAAGTTGGGGATGATTAAACATTGCACCACATGTGCAAGATGCAAAGATCTCTCTAGAAGCTTGGGATAATTAAAAGCTTTGTATGGGATATGTAATGAAATTGGGGTTGTATGGTAGAAGGCTAGGTTATCAAAAATGAGAAAAGGTAAACAAAACAAAAATGAGAATTGAATGAGAAACGAGGGCTATAAAATTTTACGATAAGTAATGGTCCCCCTTACACTATGCATATTATGCACATAAGAGATAGTTTAGTGAATCCAAATCCCTTCAAGTCTCAAATTTGATTCTCTTCATACAATTTATCAATGTTACAAATCAAATTACATCAACATCATAATGTTTACGTGCTTGTTTTTTGTTTTCTCTTACTTTATTTTAAAATTTTTGATGGTTGATTCTATCAAATGTTGCCATGGGTTGAGAAATACCCAAGAAACAATGTTTTGGTATTGTTTCTAGGAACATAGGTAGAAGGTGATTCAATTAGGGATTATCTCACCAAACTCAAAATTACAATAGATCAACTTATTGTTGTAAGTGAAAAGGTAGAGAAAAGGAACTTGTCTCTCTAATCCTTAACGATTTGCCTCAATTTTTTCCACTGTTTGTAACAAGTTTCACTTTATTTGAAGGAGTTATAGCTTTGACTTTTGATGAGCTAGGTGGATGACATCTGTAGGAGCAAAGGAATAAGCTTTATGATGAAGAATTCAATTCTGAACATGCCTTGCAACAAAGTGTAAGGGCAAAGGATTGCAAAGTTTTGGTCAACTAAGAGACAAGAGGAAGCCAAAGACACAACAACATTAAGCATGAGGGGTAACTTTACCCTAGGTAACAAAGGTAAGTGCTATTATTGTGGCAAACTTGGTCATTGTGAGAAGGATTGTAGGAAAAAAGTGTTGATTTTTCCATTCAAGGCCTAAAAGACATTGTAATGTCCCCATTTTTGGGTTCCCTTGTGTTGCAGTTGGAGATGACTTCCGAGGCTTGTGTCAGCCTAGACAGAAGGGCGAGGTTATGTTATTAGTGAGCTCAGAGGATTTGGAGGAGTTATATGAGGTACAACCTAGTCCATTTACCATCTTTTGTCATCGATATCACTTCCGCACAGTTCGATCTTGGTTTCGTGGCATTTCAACGATTCTTGTAATTCAGGAGTATTATTGAGCATAATCTAATTAAAAAACACTGGATCATATTATTTGAGGGGACACCTTAGTGTAATAGCTCGTTGGAACCAGGACGAAAAGCTCTAAAGGTTGAGATGATGAGGAAAGGACTTCCAATGTTCGGAAATGTCTTAAAAGCAGATTAATCACTTTTTGGTATTAAAAGGGGGTTAAAAAGGTTATAAAGTAACTTTAAGATTAATAGTTACTTTAATATTAGTAAAAGTGACTTTTAATCTTTAAGTGAAAATTGAAAGGGAAACGAGGGTCATGTGGATTAAGTAAAAGAGGAAAGATCTAGAAGGGGCATCAAAGAAATATAAAAGGAGGGGTAGCACTTCACTTTCCTCATTATGTTTTGGATTGATCTCTTATTAGAATGCTCTTGTGAGCCAAGGTTTTTGTTGGGGTTTTGGAAAAACCTTTCCATTGTGGTTTGGTTTCGGTGGTGCAACATCCACCCTAGCTAGACAAGGAGGAAGATCGATCCGAGATCATCATTTGAGCTTCATCTTGTGGATTGACTTCATCTTGGAGGAGGTTGTGAGGATTTATAATAGGCCGTGAGGGTTTTGTGAAGGTTCGTGGCACTTAGGAGGCTCGTTGGGGTTTCTTGGAGGGCCGATCCCTTTCTTTTGCAGGGCTATGAGGCTAGGAGGAGCCGTGGAGGCATCTTGAGGGGATGATCCACTCATTTTGCATAGCCGTGAGGGTTTGGAGGGGCGGTGAGGGTTTTTGCAGGTCATGAGGGTTTGGAGGAGGGCCATGAGCCCTATTCTTGGTCTTTGGAGGCTTGATCTGCTTATGAGAAGGTTGTTCTTGATTGAAGATCCCTTCGAGGAGGACGCATCATCTACCAGAGGAGGCCGTGGCATTATTCCAATTTTGGTTTGCATATTGTGTGTTTTCATTGATGTATTGTAGCTACCCTAGCAACCATAAGAGATTTGTATTGTTGTGATGAGGGTTTCATCCATAATAAAAATGCCCATGTTGTCTCTTCTATTTCATGTGTACATGGATTACATGCAATATGTTTGATGAAAGTCTATCAGTTGTATGTATGCAAACTATTTGTAGAAAGTTGTCCACCAAGTTTTTGGCATAAGAACATATGTAATGCAAATTGTTTGACAAAAGCACACTACCAGAAACAACACAATTACAAAAAATATCATGATATCCCAGCCCAACTCACTTGGGGATATTATAGTGGTATCAAAGTTGGAGATCTTGCCAGCCTGAGGTGAAACAGTGATACCAAGGCCAACTTGATTGCTTGGTGGCCTTGAGGAAGCCAAACCCCTTCATTTGCATCAATATTTGTATGAGTTTTTTTGGTGGAGTTTGAAGTTTGCTGAAGGAGACTGAATTTCACTTATCCAGGGTCAATTTCTTGTGAAAGAGGGCGCATTGTTTGGAGGGAGGTCGTATTGGTTAGTGTGAGGGTTATTCCTCTTGTAAGAGGGCCGAACCTTCCTTATTTGGCCGAGTTTCTCCATTATGGGCAGAGTATATTACAGCTGGGTTGAATCCCTTTGTTGGAACATACTTATTCCTTGGTTGGTCCGAGATCTTGTGAGCAAAAGTCATTCTCTAGTGTGCTAGGTCGCATTCCATTGTGAGACGATCGAGTTCATCATCTAGGAGGGTGAATCTTTGTTGCTGGGTTGATTCCTCTTGCTGCTAGCCGAGTTTTCTTTGTCAAAGGGGCGAGTTCTTCCTTGTGAGGACGATTTTACCTTGGCAGATCGAGTTTTGAAGTACAGGCAGCCTTATCTTTGTGGGAGGTCATGGTTTTGGAGCAACAAAATGTGTGATTTTCAAACAGTAATTCTAGCGACACCCAACACATCTATTCATCCATCCAAATAGTGCTAATAGTTGCAATGTATTCCAAACTAGATCAATCAAGAACAAATTAGATGTGTGAGTGGTATGCTAGTGTCATTGTTCAGTTGGAAATTGATAATAAATAAGATCCATTCTGCTCTGTTTCTTCTATTATAATAGTTATGAGTTATGATCCATTTTACATTATTATTGTTCATATATTACATGTATTGAAAGTATTATTTGGCATACCAAATCCTATGCATTCTCCTTAAAATACATACTTAAGCAACCAAATCATAAATACAAGGGAAACAAATAGGTGTATCTTAATGTGGATATAAACACACAGCTAAAGTGTTTGACAACAAATTGAACAAAGAATAACAACAATTAAAAAAGGTCATTTCAAGGGTAGTAGGGCATTGCATTGAAGTATTTGACGAAAGCCCCGAGTGACAAAAATCACCCAAACATTACAATATCGAGACAAACGAAGAACTCATGACATAATTGTTATGAGCTTGTCAGGGCTATCAAAAGAGTCTAATAGACTATGAAAAGAGTCTAACGAACTATCAAAAGAATTTCACAAAATTACTAGAGCATCTAGAATGGTGGAAGCCATACTTATTAGCGAAGACCTCACTTTGGGATGGAGAGTTGTCTAATAAGGACACCAATGCAGAGGATGGAGATGTGTGAAGTAACTATGGTGAAGTTGCTCAATCCGTAGGTGTTGAGGCTTCAACATCTTGTCCTATTTATGATGATGAGGTTGTGCTAGCAGCTAACTATGGCATGGATTCAACACCTTATCCTATTTATGACACGTATGATGATGCATACATGATTGTACCAGAATATGACAAAGGTTGGGAGCTATGCGTGGAGGATGACAACGAAGGGGTTGAATTGGTGGATGAGAACATATCAGAAATCTTGTATGAGGATGATAGTCCACATGAGTCCCATCATTGCACGTAATCATCTAGTGAGTCAGTTGGTTCCTTGTATGACAACCCACACCATGTTGATGAAATAACATTGCGTGATTTGGAGGACGGATTGATGGTCATAGAGGAGCCTCTTGTGACGATCCCACGTGAGGAGCATTCAGAGTTGCAGGTGATTGAGGAGAGGTATGATGCAGAAGGTTTTGACTATACTCCTGTTTTGCATTGTGGGGATCATGAGTAATTTCTTTTAGAGAGCCCACTAAAGGCTCAATGCTTAGCTACAAAGGAGATAGTTGAGCACATTCCTTGTGAACCAATCCACAAGGAAGTATATGCATCCATGGATTGGGTGGACAAGTATATGACATACATGGGCATGCTCTGGGATACAGGTTCAGGCGACATCAGTAGAGTGATGGATATAGTAGTGCCTACAGGATACAGGATGGTATGGGATGATTCAGTGATAGGAAACAATATGCAGGGGTATTCATTGGCACATAGTAGTGGACAATGGGGTTTGGATCGTTTCCTCCAGGGAGCCTTCCTGACAGAGTCCGCAAGCATACCATTGAGTTGATCCAGGCTCTATTGGATTGGTTCACTAAGGGTTCAACAACAAGGATTGGGAGTGGTGACCTTCCAATTTGGTGGTGGGATCCTGGCATTAATGAATTGCTTCAGATGAGGATGGTGATCGACAAAGTTGAGGCAGTGATTAGTTTGTGGCGATGTTGTGAGAGGAGTTGTGGAGTTCTTTTCTATATGGCGAGATAGTTTTTTCCTCATGATCCCTAGGATTGAGTATAGTCGTGGATTGGCAGGTTCTAACTTCACTGAGATGCCTCGACTAAGTATGATTCATGATAGTGGGTACCCGGGGACTGCAGTGTTTCCAGAGTTTACTCTTGGGATGCTTAGGACTGGTTGCTCAGAGGAGTGGTCTTCTAAGGAGTTGATCGAGTTTACACAGCTCATGATTGCCTGGCTTACTAGGGGCAGTCAAGTGGATTCTTGTATTAGCACCTTGCAGATCAGTGCTATGAGCAGAGAGTGTTTCACATCATCCAGGCAAGTTCGAGAGAGGTTCGCATGGAGGGGCTTTGCAGACAATGTAGGGGGAGATATGGGGTAGTGTACGATTTGTTAGCAGAGCAGGTCGAGGCGCACTTATCCCACATGATTGATGCAGTCTTTGGCCATTTCTGTGCGAGAGTGGGAAAGCATGTTGACAGATTACATCACAGGTTTACTGAGGGTATAGTGGGCAGATAACATGTATACAACGATTGGCCAGTTCACGCACTTCCTGATTATTTCTTCGGAGCATGGGGCAACACAGATGACAGAGCTATCTAGTGGAGAGATGTTTAGAGTCCATGAGCAGCTCAGAGTCATTGTCAGTGATCGGGACATACTTCCTTTCCTGATATTTGAGATCGAGTATGGCATTGATTTTGCAGGCTGTGACTTCACCTGGATGCCTATGCAAGATACTATTCATGGTAGTAGGTTCAACCCTTACAGGTATTTTAGCTTGGAGTTCTAGGAGAGGAGGATGCAAACTGGGCACAACGGTCGGATGGTTATGGTCAGAGTGGCACAACGTCAACATGGTGGTTCCTTTTTGAGACTATCGTGGGACCTTGGGATTTCAGTATTAGACAGTTTAGTAGCTGACACAGAGGCGAGAGCCAATTTTTGCTTTCATGAGATTGGTTACCTAGCAGAGCAGTTCTTTGAGGGGTTGATCGAGTTGTTGCAGTATCAAGTTGTTCTACTTATCGACAGTATTCAGGAGGCCTCTTATGTCAGTACCTTGATGCACCACGCGTTGAGCAGAGGATGCTTCACATCTTCCAAGTTGGTTTGGGACCCTGGTATCATTTTCAGTTTCAGTCTAGTTTAGTCGAATGAGCGTCAGGTTGTGATGGCATTGCTTGAGGACAAGAAATCTTTGGGAAGGGAGGACTGTAATGTCCCCATTTTCGAGTTCCCTCGTGCTGCAGCTGGAGATGACTTTTGAGGCTCGTGTCAGCCTAGACAGTGGGGTGAGGTTATGTTATCAATGATCTTAGAGGATTTGGAGGAGTTATATGAGGCACAACCTAGTCCATTTACCATCTTTCATCATTGGGATCACTTCCACACGGTTCAATCTTGGTTCTGTGGCATTTCGACGATTCCTACAATTCAGGGGTATTATTAAGCATAATCTAATTAAAAGCACTAAAGGTGTTATTTGGATCATATTATTTGAGGGGACACCTTAGTGTAATAGCTYGTTGGAACYAGGACAAAAAGCTCTAAAGGTTGAGATGATGAGGAAGTGACTTCCAATGTTCGGAAATGTCTTAAAAGTAGATAAATCACTTTTTGGTATTAAAAGGGGGTTAAAAAGGTTATAAAGTAACTTGAAGATTAATAGTTAAATATTAGCAAAAGTGACTTTAATCTTTAAGTGAAAATTGAAAGGGGAACGAGGGTCATGTGGATTAAGTCAAAGAGGAAAGATCTAGAAGGGGCATCAAAGAAATATAAAAGGAGGGGTAGCGCTTCACTTTCCTCATTATGTTTTGGATTGATCTCTTATTAGAATACTCTTGTGAGCCAAGGTTTTTGTTGGGGTTTTGGGAAAACCCTTCCATTGTGGTTTGGTTTCGGTGGTGCAACATCCACCCTAGCTAGACAAGGAGGAGGATTGATCCGAGATCATCATTTGAGCTTCATCTTGTGGATTGACTTCATCTTGGGGGAGGTTGTGAGGATTTATAACAGTCCGTGAGGGTTTTGTGAAGGTTCGTGGCACTTAGGAGGCTCATTGGGGTTTCTTGGAGGGTTGATCCCTTTCTTTTGTTGAGGCTAGGAGGAGCTGTGGAGGCATTTTGAGGGGCCGATCCACCCATTTTGCATAGCTGTGAGGGTTTGGAGGGGCCGTGAGGGTTTCTGTAGGTCGTGAGGGTTTGGAGGAGGGCCGTGAGCCCTATTCTTGGTCTTTGGAGGCTTGATCTGCCTATGAGAAGGTTGTTCTCGATTGAAGAGCCCTTGGAGGAGGACTCATCATCTACTAGAGGAGGCCGTGGCATTATTTCAGGTTTTGGTTTGCATATTGTGTGTGTTTTCATTGATGTATTGTAGCTGCTCGAGCAACCATTAGAGATTTGTATTGTTGTGATTGAGGTTTCATCCATAATAAAAATGCCCATGTTGTCTCTTATATTTTATGTGTACATGGATTACATGCAACATGTTTGACAAAAGCCTATCAATAATATATATGCAAACTGTTTGTAGAAAGTTGTCAACCAAGTTTTTGACATAAGAACGTATGTAATGCAAATTGTTTGTCAAAAGCACAGAACCAAAAACAACACAATTAAACAAAATATCATGATATCCAAACCCAACTCACTTGGGGATATTATAGACATTCACACAGTTATGTTGAAAAGGAGCATGATAGCAACAATGATATTGAAAAGGAAAAGGAGATTAGAGACTCTTTATGACATCATTAGTAGCTAAAATTACGTGTAAAGTAGCATGGTATGCAGACTTAGGTGCCGAAAGGCACATGACACAAAAAGGAGTGGTTTGCCTCCTTGGATGTTAATGAAAGTTAAGGAGCAGTAATGCCTTTCAGAGATAACAAAGAACATATCATCAAAGTCCAATGAAATTTCCCAATGAAGATGTCTAATGTAGGTGTTAAATATGTGCATGATTTGTTATATGTACATGGCCTAAAGAAGAACCCACTCCCAATAGGTCAAACTGCAAAAGATTTCAAGATTGAATTTGATCAAGAAGTATTTCATTAAGGACAAGAGGAACCACTACAAAGTGGTAACGAAAGATGTTAGAGAAGGTGGTCTTTATAGATTTATTGTTACAACAATAGGACAACAAGCATTAATAGCTTAGAACAATCACAAAGTCAACTTTGCTACCAAAGGTAAATGGGACATCTTAGCTATGGATGTCTTCCACTTTTGAAGAAATTCAATTTGGTTTATGGTTTGATTCCAATTCAACAAGGTATAGATGGCTATGAAGCTTGGTGTTTTAGGCAAGCAAAATAGGACAAATTTGACAAAGAAAGTGTAATGATAGTAAGCATGAAAATGGAGTTGATGCACCTCATTCTTTATGGTCTCATGAGAATTCCATTATTGGTAGGTGCAAAGTACCTTATGGCATTTTTTATGACATTTCAAGAAAAATTAGGTGTTCCTTTTCAATTACATTGAAGATGCTCTTGATTTTGGTAAAAGTGAAAGATATACACAATAAATAATATGAAGAATAACATTATTGCACTTGGAGCCATTTTGGAGCCATTTCATACATCATTATAGTTTCTCTTTTATTCATATTTTCAGGTAGTTGATCTATTGAGCTTTATAACGACAAAACTCTCATACCAACCTTAAGTTACTCTTTATGAACTATAACCCAATACACTGACACTATCACTAAGTTGAATCACAAAGTGACTCTTATTACATTATTTGTATGTTATTATTTTCAACCCCATTAACATGAAAACATATTTTACCACCCCAATATAAAACATCAAAACTTTTACAAAGAAGGATTTCAAATAGCAACTACCACATATGGGCCCTCCTCCATCCACTGAGGCATCTAGGTGGCTAATTGCAATGCTCGTTGGTTCTCTAGTTAGGTGACTTGGGTACATGTATTGTCTTCAATAAACAACTATCTACTTCTCTCCTTCATCATTTTTGGAACTAAACCCTTGGTGCTCCAATTAGGGTTCCATCACCTTCATTTGACGTCGAAGGCAGAAAACACCTGGACAATTGCCCTTTTTGAGCAATTCCTAAAAGTTCCTCCTATTTGAAGGTTGCATCCAAGAGACTACCTTTTTAATTAGCTAGCAAAAACAAATGGTCATCCTTAGTTTTGGCACAACAATCACTCTCTTCTTCCTTAACATTTTGGGTATCATGGATGACATTACTACTTCTTTCACCCTTTATTTTTTCTTTTATGCAAATAAATAGCATGAATCCTATAATTCTAGGCAACATGACATGACTTTCCACAAATATAACAAGTTTTTCCATTTTCGATTATTTGGTTGCTAGTCTTTCCTTTGCATATTTTGCATTTTGAAAGAAAAGCACAACGGGTAGCTTAGTTAGGATTTTATATCCTACGGGACTGATCATCCCTGGGTAGATCCCGAAGGTCCGGTAAGGACGGTCTGTCAAAGTACCTGTGCATGTATATGCCAGCTGTGGTCAATAGTGGTAGCTCAGTTAGGATTCTATATCCTAGGGAATCTTATGATTCTTGGGCATATCCCAAAGGTCTGGTAAGGACGGTCTGTTAAAATACCACAGATGTTGTTGTTGATGCACCTGCCTCATTCTGTTGCCACATATAGATGTTGATGTTCCAACTTCATGTCGTTGATGATGATGATGTTATTCCAACTTCGTGCTGTTGATGTTGATGTTTCAGCTTCATGTTGTTGTTGATGATGATGTTACTCCAGCTTAGCACTGCAGATGATGATGATGTTCAGTTTCTATTGATGTTGATAATGAGAAAAACTTCCGATGACCTATAGATATGACCGACAATGTTCTCGATGCTGATGATGATGTCCCCTCCTCTTGATGATGTATTGAGTCCAGTCAGTTGTTATTAATGTTGTCAGTAGAATACCCTTCTTATTAAGGGGGAGTGTTGAAACATTGTAACTTCGAAGAATATTCTACCTGGGAGAGAGTTGAATAATATTATTATATTATATTTAATTAGGCCCTATTGTGCCTTAGTAAAAGTCGGCCCTATTGTGCCTTGATAGTTAATTGTAAATTAAGAGGGTAAAGTGATAGGTCGGCCCAGACCTAATTATAAGCTGGCCAGACCACTATTTATAAGAGAGGCTAGTGCCTCATTTGGAAATACACACACTCAGCTCTGCAGTGCGCAAGTCTTGGAGGAGAACCTAATGCAATCGAGGGTGACGTCAATGAGAGTTTTTGGTCTATCTCCTGGTATTTCTTGGTCAAGTGGTGCGCTTCTTTTCCTAGTGAAGGAGTAGAGGAGGATCTTTTGTTCGGTCTTTGGTCTATCTTTATTGAGGAAGTTTTGCTGGTTTTCTTCCCCATGAGGGTTTCCCAGGATAATCTGTGTGTCTCTATTGTTTCTGTGATTGCCTCTCTTTCAATGATCTTATTTATGCAACTAATGTGCTAAATGATTATAATAATAAAGAAGAATCGTAACTGCTAGCTGTATAAGTAAAACTTCAACATATATCTTCTAAGAGGAGTTACAAGGGTATTATTTAAGTCTTCGGGAAAAAGGAGAAGTACATAAGATTCATAAGAAAAGAAGTATTTATTGTAAAATATCAATGAAATCAAATGGATCCTGATAACAAGCGAAAATAAATATTTTCATATGAAGGTTGTCCAATTTCATGTTGCGGATTATTTACATTAAAAGGGAGTATTCAAGGGAAATAAATTAACATCATTATCAACATGAATTGTGATGAGAATTACATTAATATCAATTTGGCGAACCGATTATTAATTCCAGAGTCAAATATAATTGAAAAGGAAGATATTTTTCGCAAGAAACAAAATGAAATTAAGGAGTTACAAGTGACAATTGATGAATATGAATATATATCTCAGTTCAATGTTACAAATATGTATAAAAAAGAAATTGACATCATTATCAGGTTATCCTGGTTTAAGAATCTAGGAACCTTCATCTTAAACATGGAGAAAAAGTCTCTGATGTTTCTCAATAAGAAGAAGATGATGACACTTCAAGACACTACTATGAGGTCAAAATCGATAATACCTTCATCAAAAGACTTTAAAGATATCTTGGAGGTGATCCTTCAAGAAAATCAAAAGTCAATATTAAGGATGCAAAAAGAATTTGACGAAGTTATCAAGGATAAAAACGAAGAAATTTCTCGTTTAAAAGAACATAGTCACAAACTACTTACACAGATCAAGAAGTCAAAGGATCGAAAACAATGCGTTCAAAAGCTGGAACAAGAGAATCAAGATCTCGAGAAGAGCCTATTAGAAAAAAATGAGGAAAATTCTCCTTTGAAGAAATTTAATCAAGAGCTATTAAAACAAATCAGAAAGTTGAAAGAAGAGAAACTTGAGAATCCATACATTAAAGATATCGACAAATCAGATAATGAAGAAAGTACAGTTCAAGACGCTGCAAAGTCAACTGAAAAGAAGACAACGTCTGATGTTGGAGTGCAAACGATGGAAGCTCCAGGTATATTTACTAATCGAAATGCATCCATTAACAAGGCAACATCGGTGTGTGAGGAAAATCATATATCAAAGTTAAACGAAGAAAACACTACAAGTATGATAAGGAAAAATCATGTTATAAGAAATCCTTATCGACATCCAAATCATCATACGAGCATTTATCTTAACCAATTAGAATATCAATGTCATTCAAGACGGGAACGACTAACTTATCGTTCGAAAAATATTGATACCAACGAAATTCAGTCTCATGATAACCATTCATCGTGGAAGAGCAATGTTCCACAAAAGATTGAATTAGGATGGTCTAATCCTTTCATAATTCGACAGTTTTGTTCAATTCTTCGTCATTCATATTGTCTCATATCGTCAATCCTGACCACACCAAAAACATAGAATCATGTGGAGACATTGTGAGCTAGAACGAAGAGGTAAGCCTCTCCATAAACATGCTTTGAGGACAAAGCATTTCTAAAGGGGAAGGTTATGTAACGAACATAAATATATAAAATATATAGATATAGATAAATAATCATTAAATAATAATAATTAATACATCATAATGAAAAGACATGTCTTATCCAAAAGACATGTCTATTAATGAAAGGGCACCCTTGCGTGGGTATATATGGCCTTGATTGTCATTGTAATCAATCATCTCATATTCTTATACATTATTATTAATATTATTGTCCTATATGGATTTTAACCTATTGTCCTATTTACATTGGATACTTACATAAGTGAACTGATATCTTATCTCTTGAATTGCCTAGTAGATTGGGGTTGTTAAGAGTTGAAATATTGTTTGCTGTTGTTGCTGTTTTATTTATATTTTATAACAGACCTAAGGCTTAAAATTCACAGGGTTAAGCTTTGGGAAATCTCTAGTTAAAAGGTGAAATTTCTGTGTTGCATCAATTACCATTTTCCAAAAAATTTCTACATCTTGGACACGATCATTAGAGCGAATGTTTTTTATGGCCCTAAGGTCTAGGGACCTAGTTGGTGAGTGTCGTTTGAGCTAGGACTAAGAGAGTCTAGATCCTCCTGGTACAATATATGATCCACTTCAAACAAACAATTCCTCATGACATCATTCATGTCGAGTTTGGTGCACATTCTTTGTGCTTCAAGATTATTTTCAGATTGTTTTTTTGTTCTATATAGTATAATCCCTAGGTGACTTTGCTTTCGTATGAGAGCRGTGTTTGTTCCTAAGAGATCACTTGTGCTCTRGGAGGGGTCCCCCTTGGACGACAATAGTGTTGGTTCTCTGAGTCTTCTTTTTTGCCTTACGCTTTTATGTATTATCTTGATGCTCCTAGTCACCTCCCACCCTCCAAGCATGACTTAAATAGGATGATAAGAGAGGACATTTATATACAATACATACAAGTCACTTGGACTGAGCTTCCTAGGGACCTCGACCCTAAGATGGCTTTCTATTTTGCCTTACGCTTTTATGTATTATCTTGATGCTCCTAGTCACCTCCCACCCTCCAAGCATGACTTAAATAGGATGATAAGAGAGGACATTTATATACAATACATACAAGTCACTTGGACTGAGCTTCCTAGGGACCTCGACCCTAAGATGGCTTTCTATTTTGAGCTCTTTATGGAGTTGAGGGATGGCCTTATTGTTAGAATTGAGTATACTCAAAAACTTTGGATGCACAACCTTAGGATTCCCTTAGGTTGGTTTAGAGTTATATTTGCATTTGATTTGGGTTGAGACAAGGCACTACATTTCAAGCTCTGAGAGGATTTGTTAGGTTTGTCACCTACAAGACACCGAGTTGAAGGGGAGGTTCCATTGCCTCTACAAAGAGTAATGGGGATCCCTTACTACTTTTTTCAAGTACTTGGACCAAAGTTGTCTAACTCTGTTTTTGAGGGAGGTACTAGATCCCAGGTGACAGATTTTATAGGGTCCACCTAGGACAACCCCTATTAGATCGATCACTTCTTTCTCTCTTTAGATATTGATGACTGAGGACTGCAAGCGACATACAAATTCTCATGTTGCATCAACTTCTAGTCGATGAGACCTTGCATCTCCTCTAGGCCTGCAACTAATAGATTGGTTCCCACTAGGGTTTCTTTGAGGCTTTGCTCACGATACCGTGCTCATGTCAAATCCCATTGGGTCGACATTCGTCCTAGTTCTATGAGATTCCAAAGCTGAACTTGTCCCTCATAGAGTACTTCCCATGAGTGTTCCATTACTAGATTCATTGTGATGACCTTGAGTGTTAGGGGAGTTTCAGTGGATGGCAGGTGTCTGCCTAAGATCTCACAACTTGGCCTCCCTATCGAACCTCTTTTGTTAGTCAGGTCACCTGGGGGCTGGCACAACTAGTCTCTTATTTTGCGGCGATGGGGGTTACCCATATCCTCTGTCTTCCCCTACACATCTTTATCTATGATGTGGGTATTGAGCTAGGGCCTTGCTGTTATATCTAGCTCCTGCTCCTTTTCTTTCCTTATTCCGACATTACTTAATCATGCTCCTTCATGCATTTCACATGTATCTGTTAGTTTAGCTTAGTTTATGCTTCCAGAGTAAGCTTAGGTACTCCTGCAGGTGATTACCACTGTACATTTTTTTTTCAGTCCATTGACCATTTTTTTGGTCATTCGTTGGACATTAATATAATTATATTATCTTATCTTATCTCTAATTGGTGGTTCAGCTTTGAAAGTTGTGACTGCTTTAGTTTCTGGTACGATGAGCTGCTGTTACTTGCTGTTCATCAAGTTTGGGCTGATAATTGTGATATCAGAGATCCAAATAACTGCAACGTTTATATCAGAATTGAGAAACAGATAGTGGTTGTAGCAACGTTGGGGTTAGGGTGCTTTTGTATTAGTTTGCTTTGCAAATAGTGCATTAAACAACAAATGCCCCATATATTCTTTTATCGTACTCCTGCAAAACTTTGGTCTGAATCTAAGGTATGTTTAAGAGAATCCCACATCTAACAAAGGTTATTGGAAGGCATTCATGACTCATGTGAAACTTGACTTTGAATTTGAAAACCTTTGTTTTTGTTAAGTAGTTTCATTATCCACCATTGTGTGTACAATGTAAATGCTAAGTTGGGTTGTCTGATGATCCTAGATATATTCGGTATTCCATATAAGCTTATATTAGCTATCAATGTAAGTGCATGCAATCTAGTTTTCTCATCTCATGAAATAAAGTGCTTTCAGTAATATTCAACTTGCTTTCTACCCTTTGGCATTTTTCACATTGATATAAAAAATACTACAGGCAGTTGTGGTAGTTCCGATTTGCTTCAACCAGATCTTGGAAAATTTGTATATACTATATTGTAAACCTTTTTAACTGTCTCCAAAAGGAAAATCACAAAAGACCATGATTTCTAATTTCTGCAATAGATAATTTCTTTATCTGTTGAACAAGAATCTTTCTAATGAACTTTTGTATTGCCACTCCGCTCTTGAATATGCCAAGAAGATCAATACCAATACTCGTCTAATTGTTCCCCGAAGAAAGTAAACTATTCCTCGTGTGGTTAGACTTGCAAGGGCATGCAAACATCTGGACAAAGTCTTGAAAAAACTTGCATAATATAGATTTAAAAAATAATGTCATGCTCATTATATAGTAGTGATAAATTTTGACATTGGTGTCTGTCTTTGTTTTTAATGATGTTCAATGGTGGTGATGCTGAAGTTCCATTGGATGATTTTGGCCACTAATAGACATTAAACATTAATATCTAACTTTAAATTGTGGTAGGCTAGCTATGGAAAAATATCCAGCTAATGGTAATCAATCTAAGTTGTTTTTATGGTTGGGATTTGCTGCTATTTTAAATGTAGATGGTGGCTGTTTGTTTATCTCACAACTCTTTTATCCATTTTTTACTATGGGAATATGTAATCAATCACATAACTGAGGATCGTTTAATATGTAGGCTAGCTGGTTCTCTCCATAAAAACAAACTTTTATCCATTCTTATCTGATTGTACTGATATTGGTTGGATTTAAATTTGGAAATGGAGTCCAATTACTTAGTGGCTTGCTGTTTTAATATGCTAATGTTACATTGGGGTCTTTTATTGGTATTATACTATATTGCACCGGTTTCCAGAATGGGGGAATAGTGGGGACGAGTGTATGGGAGATGGCTAGAGCACACCCCCAACGTTGAGGGGACGGGGGATTGGGGACGGCAATCTCTCACACATTATTATTTTCTATATATATAGAGAGAGAAAAAATAATATATAATAATTATATATTATTTTCTCTCTCTATATAAAATAATAATAATATATTATTTTCTATATATATAGAAAATAATAATAATATATTATTTTCTATATATATATATATAATTATTATTTTCTATATCTTTTTTCCAGGTTACACCACACAGGGAAAACCCCAAGTACTTCCCCTCATTTTAAGGATGGTACCCAGGGTAAACCCTAGAATCTTTAGGGCACAAAGCCAATCAACAAGACGGCTCAAAGCCATTACAATAATACACTCGTTAAGAGCTCAACATGTCACTTGCAGGAATTGAACCTGGGTGGGGAGGATAACGATCATTCCTCCCAACCACCCAAACTAAACCCAATTGACTATTATTATTTTCTATATATATTATAATAATTACTAAAAAATATTAAAAAAATTAGAATTCACCATAAACATGAACGAAAAAATTAAAAACATTGAAATATAAGTTAGAACTGTTTGACTGGATAAATAATAAATGGCAATTATGAAATCAGAAATTCAAATCATGAAATTCAAATAAATTATTAAGTTTGGATATTTCATAATGTCCAATCATCAATCTCCATTGTCAAAACTGGACAAACATGCCCGGAATGTCCCTGGACTCTGCCTGGAACATCTTGGGTACGGCCAGCAAGTACACGTCTATCCTACAAAGTCCCTGGCAGTTTTGGTACATTTCCCAGGTGCCCCTAAGTCCCCGAAATGTCGGAACAACAAGTACAAGGGTATATTTTGGTGGGATGCATCCATGTCCAATATTTTGGTGGGACTCATCCCCATGCAACATAGGTATTATATGGTTGTTTAGAAAACCAGTTGTTCAATCACTGTCAGATTCATATTAGCAGGCACTCATTTTGTCTGCATGCTTCAGTATCTCAACTTCTGACACAATCCAGTCTGTGGAGCTTGTCGACAACACTATACCTTAAGATTCTTAAGTTCATTGAGCTTAATTTTGGCTTTTTTTCAGTCCAACATATTGTTTGTTTTTTTTAGCATGGTGGGGTAGGAGTGCAATTTTTTTTTACCATTTTATCCCTTTTCCATTTTGTCTAGTTACTGTTGATTTTCTTGTAAACCTAGAGGCTAGCACCTGGCAGTTAATTCTGAATAAAACATATTTATTGAATTAAAGCACAACTAGGTTACTCAACGATAAATTTAGTGGAAGCATTAAAACAGAAAACAATTACACATTGCACAAGATATTCGGGTAAACACCCCTGGAAAAACCCTTGCGGGAAAACCAGATCTTCTTTTATTAATCTTGGGCTCTCTTCCTGGGATAATGGCCCTTCAGAGGATTACAATGCAACGATAGCTTAGCCCACCTGGCTGCTATCTCCCTCGCTGCCCCTTTGCATCTTTTCTCAGCCCTGCCCACTCACACTTGGATGAACTCTCTTCACCCACTCAATGAGATCTTCCCACTTTCTCTCAATATATCTCATCCTCTCACCCAGGCTGCCTTTTATTACATGAGTTAACCCTAAATCCAAAACCCTAGATCTCCTAAAGTGATCAACGGTTGAGKTCTAATCTCACGTTCACATTAGATCWAATGGCTAGGACTTAATTAACTCTCATTTAAGTTACTAATGCCAAATAACTTAGGCAGTTAACTTAATTAATTAAAAGCACATTCACTTTAATTAATGACTCATAAAGTGAACTTCCTAAAGTTTACTGAGAGGTTACAAGGAYGACTTCCACTTGCTAGACACCGAGCCTATGTGGAAATACCTGTCCGATGCTAATACATCAACAATTACAAGAGATGTGCCTTTACAAAATGCCATTTCTTGTGCCTTTAGATGCTACATGTCTTAGGCCAATGCTTTTCAAGTTGCTTTTGCCTAGAATATCTCACTTCACCTTGTCTTTCTATTGAATTTTCCTTTTCTAGTTTTTTGATAGTATTTTTGGTCAATATCCTCTAATCTATTTTGAATTTTTGCAAATCCATATATCATCTTTATTAGGATATAATTTTGCTCAATGGTTTTCACCTTCTTTTCATTTGAGCTTCTTTATATTTGCTTGGAAGAATTTTGACTTTGCTTTCCCCTTCAACCATAGGCATTATACCCTGTGGTCAAATGTGGATGCAAATACGCTAGTTTGTGTCGCGTTGTTCAACTATTGCTTATCCAACTCCAAATGTCTCACATAGTTCTCGTTGGCTAGTTTTTTCTGTCTTGATTGTATAATTGTCATATTTGTGCTCCAAGATGTCCATTTAGCCATAACTTTCAACGGTGCGAAGATCAGCGTTAGGACAACAAGGACTGTAATTCTGAGATAGCAAGTATATTTCAATTTTTTATCATCTGAGTAGAGAGATATCATGATATATAGCTTATAAGGATACATGAATGGGAAAACATGGAGTGAGTGTTGGGGAAAAAAGCAAGGCCCGAAGGAGTGATTAAATTTACTCAACCAATGACCATTGTGGTATGCAATCTCCTAGGATATGCAGTCAATACAACTTTTCCTACAGTAACTTGTTTGTCTGAGATCCTGCCGGTTGACATTTTCTGGTTTCCCCAGCTCCCTTGACCAAGTTGACTATTTGTTTTCAGCTATTTTCTCATGAGCATTCTTTTAACTTTTGAGCTTGTTTCAAGTAGCAGGAACTAGCGTCTTTTAAATTTGACCATGTAGCAGTATAAAATTAAAACATAACTGCTCAAGCATTTTCTCTGCAAGTAAGTACCTTCTTTTTGAGGTGTCATGACAGGGTGTGAAATTGTTGGGAGGAGCATGTTATACTGTGTAGCAAGGTGTTTTAACCAGATAGACAATCTTCTCTCTGTTTATGTTTTTGCCTCATGTTGTTCCAATCCATGGTATTCCATATCTCGAGTTTTTAATTTTCTATGTTGCCTTTAAGTTTGATTGTTACAAGACACTTGTAAATTTAGATAAACGAAAATGTTGAAAAAGGATTAAGCTTCTAACCATAAAATTAAAATATAACTGCACAAGCATTTCTCTGCAAGTGAGTACCTTCTTTTTGGGGTTTAATGTCAGGGGTGTGAAATTGTTGGGAGGAGCATGTTATACTGTGTATCAAGGTGTTTTAACCAGATCGACAAACTTTTCTGTTTATGTTTTTGCCTTGTGTTGTTCCAATCCACGGTAGTCCATGTTTTGAGTTTTTAATTTTCTATGTTGCCTTTAAATTTGATTGTTACAAGACACTTGTAAATTTAGGTAAACAAAAATGCAGAAAAAGGATTAAGCTTCTAACTATATTCCTTTCACGAGTATTTGGTGAGAATCTTGTCTAATGTGCCAATCTTTTGCTGGTCAAATGACTCTTTAATCATATTTTGCGTGCTACTTCAAGCTCTCAGGCTGTATTCTAGTTTTTAAAAATTCTCTAACATGACATGCTGTGCATTGGTTATTGCAGAGCAGATAAGTGTGTGATGGCCTCGTCAGGATTTCAGGCTGATGTAAAGGCACTACAGAAAAATTTGTCTGCCAGACATCTGGTGAGTAATATGTGGAATTAGGATTCTTAATGCATTTATTTTTACTTCACCAGTTCCAGATCTTCCTAAAGAAAATGTTAGAACTTATGCCAATCATATGGATGATCTAAATCAATGGACAAAAATCTGGTGAACTCTACACAATGAAGTAGGAAGTCTCTTTGAAACTGTACTGAGCACATGCATATGGAGTTCGAGAAACAAAAACATCTTTCCATATAATTCAGTAGAAGTGGTCCATTCAGACAGATGATTTATAGCAGTGGACAGCTTTTTTTATCATTCCATAGATGATCAAGTACTCAAAACTTCATTTGCAGACTTTTTGATGTGGTTGTGAAACGGGTATATGAATTATAGGTGAAAGTTGAAACATCTTAAAATTGGGGGATCGGGCTTGTTAGTTACACAAGCCACACTCCCATTGTTAATGATTAGGTTACATTGTGAGTTACCTTTTGTTTATGTTAATCTTTTGTTATATTTCATTATTTTAGTCTTACCTTATATTCATTTTAGGTCAAGGTAACATAAATTTAATCAAGGCTAACTATTTGCAGATTAAATGTTGCATTCTACAGCTAGAATTGTTTTAAAATATTGGGAAGGGTAAAATGAGGATTGAGAATTTACGGAGTGAGCCTAGCTCTTCCTCTGTGGGATAATTAGTATTAAGGAGATTAACTTGTGAAGAATTCACGGGGAAGTTGGTTCGCATCAAACCTTAGGGTAGTAAAAGTGCAAAAAGAAGAAAGGAGCGTGCATGAAGAAAATGAAAGATTTCCTGATCATGATAGGTAAGATCTCCTAAAGGGGAATGTATTATTTTGGCCAAAGATTGAGCACCTATCTATATGTTATATAGTCTATGCCCAACTATTTTGTTTTTTTTGATAGATGCTTCCTCTTATCATGATGCAGCAAGCGTGC
Source organism: Picea engelmannii (assembly GCA_009831015.1). Lineage (NCBI taxonomy): Eukaryota > Viridiplantae > Streptophyta > Pinopsida > Pinales > Pinaceae > Picea > Picea engelmannii. The sequence continues at coordinate 31,139 of ML782196.1, forward strand.
CCTTCCCTAATCTGGGAGTATTACAATGATGAAGTGTAGCTGGTTTACAACATTCAAGGAAGAAACCTTCAGCTAAGAAGACATGGGTGGAGAGTTTCTATTCTGCCAAGGTGGGCCCAACCACTTACAATGACCTGCTTGCACGGGCAAGAGGACCCATGAGGGGCGGAACATGTCTTTGGGGGTTTGAACCTTGGTGTAGGGAATAACACCAATTACCACTCCTTAACTATTGAACCAAGACCCTGTAGACAATCGTGCTTAACGTTAGATCTTTGCAAGAATGGGTGAAAATCAATTGGAGTGTGGAAGTTAAAGGGGAATTTCAGCTGGTTTTGTGTTCAAGAGTTTATTTTATGGCAATATGTTCTTGAATAACATGGATCTAGTGTGATCGATGACATGCAATTTGTGGTAATTATTATTATTATTATTATTATTATTTTGTTTTTAGTAAAAAAGCAGGGGAAACACTCCCCCACTATGACATGGGGAAGCACACTGTCACACATAGTGGACCATTTGGCTAAGCTGTTGCGTTTGAGGGCTTTCTATGCCCCGTTGAATCCATTTGGAGTTGTACCTCGTATTGTCCTCTTGGCCTACATTATCATGGGCTTGAAGTGACACAAGGGAGTGTGCTTGTTAGGGTTTGAACCTAGGTCATGATATGCGTTCCCCCTTATTAGTAGACCATGGCTTCATGCACTTCATGTTGATGGCCAAAAGCCCTTTGGCACTATTGTTGCAAGCTAGCCAATCAAGATAATCCTAGTCAAGTTCTTTGCCTATAGAGAATAGAAGCTTGGTCTCTAGCATGGCAATTACTCCATCTTACCACTACACCAAGCCCTATATAGGCTAAATGTTGATGGTGAGTGTTGCTGCCTTTATACACACCTGGGTGACGTGGAAGAAATCTTCAATCCACTTGGTGTGTCCTTGGGGGCAAGTCTCGAGTCAAGGTGCTGTCACCTGATCCTCGACTCCTCCGTCTAGGCCAACTCCTAGCGAAGCCAAGGGGGGGTAGTCCCTAACAAAAATACTAAGGCTTGAAACCAGTCTAAGTACAAGAAAATGAATCTAGGAGTTTATTGCAATAAAGACAATTACAACAAGAGTAAATCTACACTAGTTGCATATACCATTCATTCATTCATGAAGTAAAAAGACTCATGGAAGAGATATTCAATTAGAAAATACTTGCACAAGAAATATTTAAAAGATATTGGTGCTTGCAAGTGAAATAACCATAAGCATAAGTAAATACTTCAAATGAAATAAAGTGATGCTTTGCAAAATGAATGTCTGAAGCAAATCGCTTCTTAGAATGTAGTAAGTTAAGACCAGTGCCAATGAGATTGTGTAATGTGCTGCTGAAAATGTGATGTACCCTGTGGAGATTGCTTTTAGAGCTTGATTAAATGTGGATTTATTTTATTGCAAGAAAGCAAATTTACACTAGATTTGGCCTCTCAAGTGTTAAAATAATGTAACTG
>ML782196.1:45107-55219 GCA_009831015.1 Picea engelmannii
CACTTATCTGTAAACTAAGCGAAGTCCACCAAACTGGTTGCTGAAGAGTGATTCACTGCCTAACCGTAGGAATGAGCTAGGGATTCCACCCCCAAGCCAGGCCATGATACCACCACGGCAAAGAAAGCTCCTACGGGTCTCTAATCTCACTCAGACTGACCCATTGCTCTCATGACAAAGCCAATATGCTCACTACTGAGCACTCCAGGTCCTCATCCAGCGACCAATCAGCGATGATGTTCTCTTTCATTGCCCTACACAACATGAGGAAGATATTCCCTTTCACAGCTCAACAGTGCCCCAGGGATCTTCTTCCATGGCAGCGCTTTTCAAGGTTAGGCAGAAAGATTCCAAGACAGCTGGTTGTCTTCTGGTAATAAAACCTGGAAGAAGGGACACTTGGCTCCAAAACTGTGCAGGAGTAACAAGAATAAGGTTTTGGGCTTGAGGGTGTTTGTTTCAGTTGTGGACATTCCAACGATGGCTTTTCTCTCAAAATCATCCCATTTCCTCTTCTATTCTCAGCAGCAAATTTCCTACTTTCACAGTTTTTTGCCAGCTACATGTCCATGGGGTTCTCTTACCATTTGTAGGCATAACACCCATGGTTTCACACAAGTTTTTCACATAATCAACCAGAAGGAAGTTTCACGGGATGGAGAATGAAACATGGGTGAGAATGCTCCCTTTAAGAGAGTGGAAGCTTCATAATAAAACATGAAGAGACCTTTTCCTCCTTAGATCTACTCTCCTCCCAAGGATATGACGACTTGGACTTGGATACACACTCGAGTCAAAGATTGATGTGAAAACTTTTAAGGAACATGAAAGGTTACTCCCCAAAGGATGAGTGTCAATGTCAAATCACCCATGCACCCCCTTTCCTTTTTCCCTCGCATGGTATCATAGCCCCATTGTTGCTTCCTCAAGCGAAATTTTTGGTGGTTATTATATTATTATGTATTTCCCTTTATATATACCTTTACACAACATAAGCACATTATGTCAAACTTAACAACCACACTGTAATCCTAGTCCACTATGGGGACTCGTAAGCATTCACTAGTCGGGTCTTGGCCTTAGCTCTGCACCAGGAATATTTATTATTTATAATGCATTTCACATTTTTACAACATGGGGTCATTATGGTCCAACTTACATAGCTTGATTCTCGTCACATAAACCTCTTCATAAAAGTTATACATGATTTAACATATTATAATTTAGGGGTCAAAACTAGGGTACTTGTGGAGTCAGTGGGGTACTCTAACTCATGGTTTGATCACCGACTTATTCACTATTATTAGGGTTCCTTCAGCCTTAGATGCTGTGGCGGCTCTACCTTGGGTTCCACCTCATCTCCAGTTTCTATTCTAGTTGCTTGTGTTGAGACTTGGAGGTGGTTGCAAATCACTCCTTAAGAGCCCATCCTTTGTAAGCAATCACTCCCCAAGAGCCCATCTGTGTAAGCCACTCTCTAGAGGACATTATTAGATAGGCTCTCGTGGTGGATATTTCCATTCCTAGATTTGACAAAGATAGTGATTGATCCTTCTCTCTTACAACCTATAGCTGGCTCTATTTGATATATATGACTGTCTTTTTCTTCTTTCTCTTTACTTTAGGTTTTCTATTATACTTTTGGGAAATGACTTTTTCACTCCCCTTAATGGCATTCTTATATATTGTACTTTATAGTGCTTTTGACCTATTTTGGTCATCAATGCACATTAGTATAATTTCATTTCATTTAGTAGTATATGCATGTGAAAATGGTAGTGTACTTAATACGAAGAGTAGTTAAAACTTAATAGGGGTTTACATATATTCATAAATGATAAATTTTTTACTGCTCAAGGGAGTTACTATTGGTTAGATACTAAGTCACATGTCATGGTCAATGTTTTAAAACTCGGACTCTGACTTGGAATCGATGGAGGGTCAACTCTGACTCAGACTGATCTGATTTCAATGAGTCGGTTTACAAAAAAATACGTAAAATATTTAAATTTTCATAAAAAATATTTTAAAGACTCCAAACCATGATTCCAAACCATTATAGACAAAATATGGGAAGTCTGCTCATGTATATTTCATGTATAGGTGAATATATCAAAATGGAACTATCAACAACAAAATACATAATCAATGAGGTCTAAATGGCCTCGAGAGTGTTAATTTCTTATAACTCAGCACGCAGAAATTATTGCCAATAATTTATAAACCCAGAAATTACACTATGCTGTTATAACTTCAGAAATTATGCAAATAATTCACAGCTGAGTTATTATCTAAGTTTGCACAGCAGAAGTAAATGGAAACCAAGCACATAAAAATAGAGAAACCAGAAATACCCTGGAAACCCCAGTGTGGGGAAAACCAACAAAGAGGGGATTTATTGTGGCTAGAGAGGAAAATATTACAGCAGCAAAACTCAGAATTTTCTTACAGAAAATCTTTCCTCAGCACTCTGCTTCTTTTCTCAGCAAATCGGCCCAGCCAGAAGGATAATACGGCCTAGCTTGAAGTGGCCTGTACGACCCAGCTTGAATGCTGCCTGTACGACCCTCTCAACAGCCCAGAAAACTCGGGCTGTACGGCCTCAGTGTATGGCCTGCAGAAATTGGCCTGTACGGCCTGCTGCTGCTCACCCTTGCCACGCTGCTGTACGGCCAGAACTCGGCCTGTTGCTGCTCTACTGTACGACCTGCTGTACGACTCCCTAACTCAGCCCAGTTCGCCCTCTCTCTCAGCCAGCAAGTCGACCTCTCTCTCAGCCTAGCGCCCTCTTCAGTTTGCTCAATGAGTGTTGTATCCTCCTCTACCCTCAGCCTCCATCTTATTCCTCTAATTCACTTTTTCAAGAAATTTCTAGAAGTCTCCAGAAATACACTTTTGTGAATTATTAATTTCTAAAAATTACTTTTTCAGAAATCTGAGTGAAAAGTAATTTATGTGACTTTTTAATTTTTCCTAAGTTAAAATTTAGGATAAAATTAATAAAGCTGATTCTGGGTAATTAATTGTGTCCATCAGCTAGTCTTGGACACATAGGCTTAGCTGAGACATCTTCTGAGCTACAAATTAACAGAGTTCAAAATACATGCTACAAGATACTGGCCTACTACATAGTGCATAGTACAAATCATTTATCAACATGATCAATCATCAAACTTATCACCACTACTAGAAATCGGATCCTCTGTAGGAGCTACAAAATCATCCTCTGGCTTAGAGTCTTTGGAGTCCTTGGTCTCCTTAGGGACATCTGCAATTGCAGTAGCGATACTAGCAGAATCACGAGTTGGTCGAGCTGCACAACTAGTGCTTGCATGTGCCATGCTTGCTACTAGATTGTCGCTTGCTTTGGTTCTTCCTAGTGGCTCTGAATCCAAACCAATCGCCCCCAACTCCAAGTCGTCAATATCAAATCAGTCTCAAACTCTATTGTGTGAGACTCCTCAACCCACTTTGAGGTTGGATCAATATCATCCAACACAATAGGATCTGTATCAACGCTTCTGTTCAGCAATTGGTTGCACCTTAGTCGGAGATTGTACGCATGAAGATGCGATCATTTAACCGTTTTTGTTCCAAACAATTTGTCTTCTTCGTGTGAATATGCTCAAAGACAGACCAATTGCGTTCACACCCAGAAGCACTGCAAGTTTGGCTCAAGACTCGGACTACAACTTTTTCAATTGAGGACATTGGCTACCAAATGACTCCCACCTATGCGCTGCAAAGACAAAGTTAGTTCAACAAATTAGATTGGGACTTTGGCTAAAAAATCAAGTATTTAAAATTTAAACAATTGAAGTTAAAAAAAATTTGGAATTGCTTACATGGTTGGTCCACATCTCTTGGAATCCTTGTTAGGTTTTTGTCAAAGGTACCTGTGGCTTTAATGAAAGCACCGATATGTCGATTTACTTCAAGTTGCTCTGTCTCATTAGGGACCACGCGCTCCAAGCACCCAAACAATTCATCTTTGACCTCCCTAGTTTGATCTTTTCCTAACTTAGCTTTTGAATGATACCTTGGGTTCATGAAATACATAGCTGCGAGTATAGGGTGATGGAGTTGATTGTTCCATCTATTATCAATGATCTCCTAGATAGACCCATACTTAGCTACTCTATCCTTGTAGGCTGTCCTTATCTGCTCCTTTGCTTGATCCATGGCCTCATAGACATAACTCATGGCTAGTTTTTTCCCATCCACCAACAACACCACCTTATCTGTGATGATCTGAACAACATTTGCCTCCCCCATGGACACAACAATCTCATTCAAAAGCTGAAATAATAGGTTTGCATCTTTCACCTTATTAGATGCATCAACCGATTTCAAAGTGTAACTTCCCTAACCCTTGGTCTTCCAATGAGATTTATGGTCAAGATTAGATCTTGCCCTCATGAGATCAATGGTCACGACTTAATCATTCGTTGAGGTCACTTAAGTCACTAAAGTGACCCATAACATCATAAAGTCATTTTTACACTTTAAAATTAAAAGACCCAACTTTATAAAATCACTTTATAAAGTTACTTTATAAAAACGCATTATAAAATGTGCTCAATCAGTTCCACACACTGGGCGCTGCCAATGCAGAAGTATCTCCGAGCTACCAAATCTAACACTCCCTCTTAGTGAGAGAGGTACTTTTGGTATCACCACTAGAATCTGTCTCCAAATCCATCATTCCATCCGCTGTCGTAAGTGCTCCCTTTGTACTAGAAGCCTCTGCTCCCACTGAACATGAAGCCACTTCTCCCACTGCACTGGAAGCCTCTCCTGCTACCTCTGCTGATCCATGAATTGAAGACATGCTCCTAGGAGACTTCGCTCTCTTCTGAGCATCCATATGTGTCCACTCATGCCTACTGTGTCCTCTGAGAGTCCCGGAAGAGGACCGAGTCCCCAGTATCAACTCTCTCTCCCGTGCAACCTGCCCACTCTCCGACATAGAATCTGAATCCAAAAATCCACTGGACCCCAACACAGGTTGTCCCAACAACATGTACAACCTCTCATTCTTGACACCAAGCAAAACTGTTGTGTCTGTAGTAGCTCCCTTTGGATATAAAATTACCCGACCATAGTAGAATGCCACTCCAAATCCATCTACCTCCAAAGCTGACACCGAGAGTAAGTTAACTGTCATCTTTGGAACATGCAATACTCCGACAACCTCCAGAAAGCCTCCTGACTCTAGTTGGAGTCTAACACTGCCAACCTCCTTCACTACAAGCTGTGGGCTGGTACCAACACCCACAATAGTTTGAGTCTGTTTCTGAAAGACTTAGGAAAACTGACCTCATCCCTGTCATATGTCAGAAAGCTCCACTGTCCACAAACCACATTTAAATGTCCTTGAACACAAGACCACCATTGCCAGTCATGAGAGAAAACTCCCTCTCATATTTCTTTGTAAACTCAACAATCTTTGCTGATATTGACACCTCTGGCTCAGGGTTTTTCTTCTTCTTGTTCGGACACTAACTAACATAGTGGCCAGTCTTGTGACATGCAAAGCATCTCACTTTGCTCATGTCTTTCTTCTTCTCATTGCTTTTTCCTACAAGAGCAACGCTCTTGTCGTCTGCACCATCCACTGCCTTCTCCTGAGACCCCTCCCGGATCTCCTCCTTTGTAAAGTCATCCCACAATCTGCTTCAGTCAGGGAGCTTCTCTTTCCCCACCACGCACTTCATGAAAACCTCCCATTCCTTGGTGAAGCTTTTGAGGGCTATACACACCAACTCTGATTCTGGAATAACTTCTCCGACAACTGCCAACTTGTTCTTCACCTGTGCAACCCAGGTGAGGTAGGAGGCCACACTCTCTCCCTTGGCCATCCTATTACTATGGAGCTTGTCCCGGAGAGACATTTTCCGGTTCTCGTTCTTTGCCTCATACAAACTCTTCAGTGCATTCCAGATCTCTTTGGCTGTCTTCTATTTAGCCAAATGTGGTATAAGGTGGTCTCTAACTCTGTCCAAGATGATTCCTTGAGTCTTGTCTTCCTTCACTTCATGAACATGTAGAGCTATGGGATCTGACGCAAGTACTGGCATGATAGTGTTCGCAAATGACCATAACTTGTTCTCCTTGAGAACACTTGTGATTCTCACCTTCCACTGCAGATAGTTGGAGATCCCCTCCAACCTATCTTCAAACCTGATACTGGAAGTCATCTTTGTCCATCTGACAAAGAACCCTCTTTCCCCTTCTTCCAAGCAAATACCCCAGCAAATCACTTTCTATCCCAAGTACCAAACTGTCCACTGAACTTCAGAGCACCAACTCTGATACCATGTAGAAAATAGCTCAGAAATACACACTGTCATACTTCAGATTTCAACCTCCTATTAAGCTTCAACAGTAAAGCATTAAACCCAATACTGAACTATACTTAATGAGCAGAAACACTAAATGACATAGAACTGAAACTAAAACCAGCAGCGGAATATAAATGAACAGTAGACAAATTACAGATTTGGCACCATAAAAATCTGGGCTATGCCCCTTGAAGAATACACAGGAAAGATGACAGATTTAAGGAGGAAATTTCTTTATTTAGCTCTAGGGAAAAATTCTGAGTTACAACAGCAGCAATATCAGCATTAATTACAGCAACTTATCTCTGTAAATCAGCACAAACTCCTAGAGAATCATGCCAAACTTGGCTGCCTCGATTTCTGTGCACTGTATGGTCATGTACAACTGAAATGCAGCTGTACGACCCTTCATAAATGCGCCCAGCTTTGCCAGAAAAGTACAGTCCTCAGTTGTACGGATTCCTTTTGCGGAATACCTTGAAAATCATGCCAAACTATAACAGAGCTGGCTGCCTCGATTTTTGTTCCTTTTCTCAGCTGTACAAACAACAATAAATGCTGTACAGAATCCTTCAGCTGTTGTACGGACAGAGCTAATAAATGTTGAAACTCCTCAAGGTGCATGCCGATCCCTCTCCTAGGGATGTGTGCCAACCTCCCTTGCTGCTGCTCTTCCCTCCAAGCAAATAAACTTCTTCTTGGAAAATGTGACCCTTCACCTTCCCTCCAAGCTCTCCTCAAAGTGTGCGCCCCTCTCTCCCTCACGAGCTGTCTTTATCTAATTTCAAAGTGTTACTACCCGAAGCCTTGGTCTTCCAATGAGATTGATGGTCAAGATTAGATCTTGCCCTCATGAGATCAACAATCACGATTTAATCATTCGTTGAGGTCACTTAATCTTGCCCTCATGAGATCAACAATCACGATTTAATCATTCGTTGAGGTCACTTAAGTCACTAAAGTGACCCATAACATCATAAAGTCACTTTTACAGTTTAAAATTAAAAGACCCAACTTTATAAAATCACTTTATAAAGTTACTTTATAAAAACGCATTATAAAGTCACTAGGAAGAAAATGTGCTCGATCACTTCCGCATGTTGGGCACTGCCAATGCAGAAGTACCTCCGAGCTACCAAATCTAACAAAGATCCCTTCAAGTCATACATATTAGGGCCTTTGAAGCCCTTTCACACAACAATAACATAATCCCACATAGGTTGGTAATTAGGTGAGTGGGTAGTATTTAAAGGGGATGTCTACATCATACCACCATCTAGCTATGTATTCAAAATCAACGTCTTTGTGTTTCTTCTTCAAATGGGTATCTAAGGTGGGCTGTGTTTAACTTGGTTGAGTGGCACTAGCAGAACTGGGGGAAGGTGTAAAATAACTTTGAATGTTCTTCTTCTTAGGCTACTTGTCAGACTCAGGAGGGGGAGGAATGCAAAAATTTGAGGTACTATGAGGCTTCCAAAACAGGTCTGTCCTTGACCTAAAATTTGGCTCTAAGTTTCAATCTCCAAAACTATCCTTTGCTGCTGTTTTAGGACAACAAACAATCAAGTGACTTTCTGTTCATAATTTTTATGGTTAAGTGCTTTTTTGAGGTGCCCTTGCAAGTGTTTTCAATGTTCATACCCCAATGTTAGCACATGCAATATACTCAAAACAAATAACACTCCTCTTGATCTTTACAACTCTAACAAGCTGATCTGTACTCTAAGCATGCATGAAATGAACACAAGTATTTTTGGTCAACATGACCCTGGATAAACCCCCCCAGGGAAAACCAGTTTGGAATGAAAGTATATATAATGATGATCTTAAGTAGTGAATACAACAAGTAAGCTAATACAATGGAACCTGATACAATAACAGCTCCTCACGAGAAGCTTTGGAGTTCCAAGAAGAGAAATGCGCCCAAGCTTAGTGAGCCCTCTTCCCTTGTTGCTCTATCCACTGAAGTGATGCACCCTCCTTCCTCTTTGGTCCAATGAAGAATCCCTTCCACACAAATGTGCTCTTGTGTGTCTCCTCCAACATGAGCCAAATAGATCTGAGATAGCACAAGTCCTTCTATTACCTGCTAGTAGTGCACCCTCCTCCACAAGTGCGCCCTCCTCCAAGCAATAACCAATACCAACAAATAATGAGGACCTAAGCTTCCATGAGCCCTCCATGAAAGATGGCGCCCAAGATCTCCTCTCCCAATGCTTCCATTCTCATCCTGTTGCCCTTGTCCAAACTCTCTTGGTGAACATACAAGTGAATGAGCCTCCAAATGCCCTATGTGTCCTTCTTAAGGAATCATATGGCAACCTAAAAGATGAATGGATAGGATCATTCCAAGCCATCTTTAATCCATGGTTGAGATCTCTCAAAAAGAATCTCAACTCAAAACCCACTTTGGGTTAAGTTTCCATAGTTCAATTTATGTTGCCCAATTCACCTACAAAGTGAATTAATAGTCACTTTTCACTCAAGTGACAAATTTCACCCTTTTGACTTAGGAAAATATCAAAGTGAAATTAGACATAAATTATAAGGCACAATGGGTCAAATATTTCCCTCTTGTGGTTAGAGACCCACAACCACAAGGGGACCACTTTACAAGGTACCCAAATTTCAACAAGCTATATAACGGAAGGGGTCTATAACATTGGTAGAAGGGATAGAGGAAGAGCCTTTAAATTCAATACTAACACTTGCTATCATTGTAGCGAGTTGCCTCTTCCTCCCAATTTCATCATTTATCTCCTTTTGCCTAGCCTTGCCTTCTTCAGATTTCTCAAATTGATTTAGCAATTCCACTATAATCTTCCCAGTCACCTCATTTGGTGCATCACATGGGGAAATTGGGCCTCTTACACCAACCAAGTGTTATTTCAACCAATAAATCCCCCTCCCCCCTTATGTGCTTGCGATAATTGAAATACATTTGCTGATCAGTAAGATCAACATGGATCCATCGTATTTAAATGGAAAGAGATTTGCAAACTCAAACATGCATTGTTGCAAGCCCGATCTTAATATGCAAACAAGTAAGAAGGCTGAAAGTACAATATTGTAAACGTAAAGAAAGATTTTAAAGAGTGAAAAAAACAGGGACAAATTTCAGATCTGCAATTTAAAGAGAGAAAAAACAGTGACAGATTTCAGATCTGCAATTTAAAGAGAGAAAAAATAGGGACAGATTTATCATTTAACTGTTAACATATCTGGGAATGAGAAGAATGGGCAGTGGACACAATAATCTGGTCCACAACTCCTCCAAGCTTGAAGATGGGCTGTAGCCTTCTCACTAAGATGCCAAATCCACTGCAAATAGCCCAAGATAATTGCCAAACCAGCTCCAAGCTCACTCTAAATCTCTACTCTTCATGACTTCAACGCTGCTCCAAAACTCCAAATGCTCAATGAGAGAGGTGTGACACAAATAGAGGGGGGGTTTCTCTTTATAGCTTTTTGGTAGGTTTTAGGAGTTAGGTTTTTTGTTTTCATACCTACTTGGCCGAGTAGGGCCGGTTTAGTACTGAAACAACCGAGTCATGCTTTGACTTGGCTGGTTCGGTACTAAACCGGCCATCCTAACCAACCAATACACCAAGTGGGTATGTTCGCTAGTCAACTCGGTTGAGTTGACTCGGACCTCTTTTTAAACATTGGTCATGGGGATAAGAGATCAGCTGTACGTAGAACCCCTGAATCAGGATACATACATACATACATGAAGAGAAACGAGGTACTATCAGGTTGCTAAATCTG
>ML782196.1:70662-86444 GCA_009831015.1 Picea engelmannii
ATGAAGAGAAAGCTGATTGGAAGGCAGTCGATGTCAAAGCAAGGAAGATAATCATCTATTCAGTGAGAGATCATCTACTACCTCGTATTGCTACCTTGAAGACAACTTATGAAATGTATGATGCATTGAAGAAAATGTTTGAGAGCAACAACACAAACAAAGCCCTTACATTGAAGCACCAGCTTCAAAATATCATTGCCACCTTCTTCATGAGGATCTCAGAGATCATAGATCAGCTAGGTGCCATTGGAGAAACCATAACAGAAAGAGAACTTGTTATGACTACTCTCAATGCTCTTACAAGACATTTGGAACTATTTCTTCAAAGTATCAGTGGAAGAGCAGATCTACCTGAGTTTGATCGTCTATGGATAGACTGCACTCAGGAGGAAACCAAACTTATAGCCAGAGGGGTGCAAGACTCCCATCATGATGACAATCAAGCTCTTGCTTCTCATGCAAAGAGAGGCAGAAGAAATAGAAGGTGACAACTGGCTCTTCAATAGACAGATCGAGGTTAGCAGAGATGTCACCTTTGAGGAAGAGATAGCCTTTCAAAGATCCAAAGAATCTTAGATGGAGATTGACAGTGAGAAGAAGGAAGAGACACTACCTTCTCCCCCTTCAGCAATTCAGAGCGAGACAGTTATAGATCCATTTGATCCAGTTGATCCAGTTGATATTCCCAGAGACATTGTAGTAGGCCATAAGAGGCCTGCTTGGGCTCAACAGAATCTGCAGGAGGCAGAGGGACATGCAGCTCCTCGTGGTACATTCCGAGAGACAAAGAGACCACAGAGATTTTTGAGCTATGTTTCAGCCATGAGCCACATCATTGATACTGAGCCTTCTTGTCATGGAGAAGCAGCAAGTCAACAGGTTTGGCAAGATGCCATGACCGAAGAGTATCAGTCCATCATGACGAATGATGTGTGGGATATTGTTCCGAGACCGGAAGGGAAGTCTGTAGTGACTTCCAAGTGGTTCTATAAGATCAAACATGCAATTGATGGAAGTGTCGAGAAATACAAAGCGATATTTGTGGCTAGAGGATTCTCTCAGGTGAAGGGAATAAATTATGAGGAGACATTTGCTCCTGTTGCCTGATACACTTCCATCCGTACGATTATTTCCCTAGCTGCATCCATGGGTTGGAGACTACATCAGATGGATGTAAAGACAACCTTTCTCAATGGTGAGATTGAGGAAGAAGTTTACATCGAGCAACTAGATGGATTCGTGATACATGAGAAGGAGTCTCACGTGTGCAGGTTGAAGAAAGCCCTATATGGACTAATGCAGGCACCTCGCTATTGGTATGAGAAGATTGATGGATACTTGATGAGTTTGGGCTTCAATAAGAGTGTTGTTGATCCTAACCTATACTACCACATTGTTGGTGACGAGTGCCTGATTTTGGTCCTATACATTGATGACTTATTCCTCACCCGGTTCATAAAGTCTTATTGTTGAATGCAAGCGTGCATTGAATTTTGAATTCGAGATGAAGGACCTTGGTATGATGCACTACTTCTTGGGACTAGAAGTATGGCAGAGGACTGATGAGATTTTCCCGAGTCAAGAAAAATATACAGTGGAGATATTGAAGAAATTCGGGACGATGGACTGCAAATCCATGTCTACACCGATGGTGATGAATTGGAAGAAAATGAATGAGGCTTCTACTGATTCACGCGAGATTGATTCACATCTTTACAGACAACTGATTGGATCATTGATGTATCTGGTTAACACTAGACCTGATATATGCTATGTAGTGAGTGTACTTAGTCAGTTTATGAGTCAGCCGAGACATACACACTGGATAACAGCGAAGCATGTGTTGATATATCTACGAGGCACAGTTGGTTATGGCTTGAGATATGCCTCCGGTGTAGACATGAGATTGCAAGGATATGTCGATGCAGATTGGGCAGGGAGCGTAGTGGACCGGAAGAGTACCTTCGGTTGTTGTTTTACTTTGGGATCTGCCATGGTTTCTTGGTGCACCAGGAAGCAGAATTCTGTGGCTTTGAGTACCACAGAAGCAGAGTACATTGCATTATGTGTGGCAGTCCACAAAGCAGTGTGGCTTCGCAAGCTCCTTGCAGACTTATTTGGGCATGAGATGGATTCCACCTTTATCCATTGCGATAACTAGAGATGTGTGAAGCTCTCCGAGAGTCTCGTTTTCAGGATAAATTGAAACACATTGAGATCAAATACCATTACATCAGAGATATGGTGTAGAGGAAAGCAATACATGTGCAGTACCTTTCTACACACGAGCAAGTTGCAGATGTCTTCACCAAACCGCTTGCCAGGACGAAGTTTGAGTACTTCCGTGAGAGACTTGGCCTGGTTGAGAATGCCTCCCTAGCTGAGAGGGAGTGTTGTTGATTGTAGCTTCATAAGACATTCTCCAGGTCGTTCTCCTCTAAACTGAGTTGGGACGATTTGTGAGAGAGCCCATGTGATGGGTGTGTCATACTCCTCTGGACTGAGTTGAGATGAAGTGTGGTCTCTTGTCGTGCTCCTTTGGACTGAGTTGAGACGACTTGAGATGGTCTCCTGTCAGAGTCCTATGGACCTAGTTGAGTCGACTTGAGATGGTTCTCGAGATGGTACTCCTATGGACTTAGTTGAGTTAATCTGTTGAGAGTGACGTCCCTGTGGGTGAGCACATGTGGACGTGTCCCTAGTGGCTGAGCACTAGAGGATGTGAGAGATCCTTGCTATATTGTCTAAGAGTAAGATTTGTTGTAACCCTAATTTGTATTGTGAAGGGTACAAGTTGGCCCCACCATGTAAAAGATAATTAATATTGTGTAAAGATTAATTATATTTTTGAGTTGTACAGGTCGGCCCTATTGTGCCAATAGACACACCTATTGTTGAGTTAGGTCTTGTATATATAAGTGAGTAGATCCCCATTTTTGATAACTAACTCACACTTCATTGTAACATTCTTTCAAGCTAAGTGTACGGCTGAAGTGCGCACTTCTCTTAGGCGCAAGTTTCAAGGTCATAGAGTACCCTCTTGTGTGCTCTAGGGTTTATGGTGTGGGGGATCTTCTCTTGACTCTATAGTAAAGGATTGCTGGGTTTTTCCCTTGATTGAGAAGTTTTTTCCCAGGATAAACTCTTGTGTTCTTGTGCATGGTTATTCTTCTTGTGATCGTGGTTACCGCAACTATTGTACATTGTATTGCTGCATTGTTTTATGGTTCAAGTTCATGCTAAATTGAAAGAAACCACATGTCCTTGAGCTAAGCATTAAAATTCAACACATTTGACCACTAAACTGTTGTTCATAAATAATTACTTTTCGATCGAAATATGTTAAGACTTAAAAGCACATCTGTACATTTAGTACTATGTATTTCTGTACTTGATTTTTTTTTCCTCATAAATCATTTATCTCATGTCAAATGCTGCAGTACATATGCTCAAGTGACTGGAGAAATTACATGCAAAACTTCTTGGCTGCCCTAAAGTTAGTCTTAGACTAACACCCTGACAGCTGCTACAATACTTGTGGCACTAGGCTGATCTGGCTGTGCAGATTGCACTGTTGTTGAACCAGTCTGGCACTTGGGAGGACTACCCTTTGCACTGTTGTGCCATCATGCTTATTGATGTACATAATGTTACCTTGCTACCTATTTGTCTCATAATGCAATCACATGCTTGTGGTGCCAAGAAGTCCCATACCTTAATTTTGAATGGTAATCGATTGAATGGATTATCTTGAAACCCTTTATGCCATGTCCTTTGTCTTTTGACCATATCTCTGAACTTGTTCATGTCTAAAAATCCATCTTCATTTCTCCCTTTTTTATTTCAATAGTAATTCTCTGAAACTGTTCTGATTTAAAAGCAGTGGGCCTTTGTTCCCATTCAGTCCTTTCAAAATTTCGAGTCTGGTTTGCATTGATGGTCTTAGAATTCTTGAACAACTCGTACTCTAGTTATCAGAATGTACTCATACTAATATCCCTTACAGGCCATACCTTGCAAATATATGTTAGACAGTGCTGCTAAGACATGGATTGTAAATCTAGACCTTATTATCTAGTATTGTTTCAAGAGTTTGAGCAATCATCACTGAGCTGGTTAGGGTTTGTGTTTCTCCAAATTATTCATTAGTTTTGAAACAGTAAATGTTTGGTAAACTTTCATGTGGAGCAGGATGCTACAACTCCACTATCGGAATCAGAAGCGGTTGACTTGGTGAAGGATGTATTTGCTTCAGCTGCTGAAAGAGACATATACACTGTGCTGCTTCTATCTCATTCATTTTTATTTAAAATTGTTTTTTCCGGGAAATCTTGTGGGAATATTTGTACTCTGTCATATTGGAATTGACTAGTTTTTTATTTTGTACTTTGTTACAATTCAAGCATCTTTTGTTTCCTCCTGACAAGGTTGCCATATGATTCAGGGTGATGGGCTGGAAATAGTAGTTGTCAATGCAGAAGGTGTCAAGCGAGAGTTCTTGGAGTTGCGTCGTGATTGATCCATTGAAATTCAATGAAATTTTTAAGTCAGGTGTCATGCTTATATGAATTCACATCATGCTTTATCTGAAAAACATCTCAAAGATAAATTTTCGATATTGTGATTACTTTGACCTTTTAAATTCATTACCAGCTTGTAGTTCTGATATAGTGGGATTGTTCTTGTGGAAAAATGCCACTAACTGGATATTGCATCCCTACTGTCATTGCTATGGGTGGATGTTGGCATGTGTGAGTATACAAGTGCCATATGTTTTATGTTTAATTTTTCTTTTGAACATTGCTGATGGTTTCTTAGTAGTAAAAATTCTTTGGTATAGATGCTATTATTGTATTGTCATTAGATGGATGCCTCTAGTGTAGTGGACTTTGAGATTTTCTGCTAACTTTGTATTTTAGGAACTTTAGTACTTTAGTAGTAGAGTTTTAGATGTGGAAATTTTGGGCTCACATCGAATAGGTGACCATTTAGCATCCCAACGTTTCATCAATTTTTGGTGTGTGCTTGAGTCAATCCCTTTGGCCCACATTTAGGTTGCACTCACTGATCCAAATGCCTATTGATTGAGTCTACGCCTAGGACAGCTTTGACTGTGCCCATGTCTAGGTCCATGACTATATTTCTACCATGGCAAAATCATCCATGTACATAGATTTTTACTTGCCTTGTAGTTGTGGTTGTTTTGGAGCCTGGTCCTTCCAATGCTGCTTGTCCAATGTTCAGGGTTATGTGGATTAAGATCAATCGAGGCTTGCCCTATCCGAGTATTATGTTGTTGTGTACAACTTCCCTCTAGCTTCATTTTATTTTGTTGTCCACATTGACGGGGATTCCTTTTAGGGTCTCTATTATGATATTTCTTGTTACTATGCACTTGGGATATCATTTTATTGGGGGGCTTTAATAGTCACATTGGATCTCGTGAAGTGGGCTTTAGTGTGGCAAACTATGTTTTGACATTTCTCTCTCGTACCTAATATCTTTAAGTTTTAGATCTCCCACTGTCTTCCCCTTGTTAACCATGCCCTATTTACCTAGTACATTGTTTGCCCCCTCGACCTGTCCCCCACTTCCACCCCCTTCTCCTTCCCCTTACATCACAATTAACTTTGATTGTACTTTTTCCCCCACCTTTGAGGCATTCCTTCATCAACTGCTCGATTTCTTTGATTTCTTCAGTCCCCCCACAACTTCTCTGAATTCTAAGTTCCTCTCACATATATTTTGGGATGTTCTGAAGACTTCACTCACATGCTTAATCCGTTGTGGCTCACCTGCCCTCGAGGCCCTTGTCCTATGAACAAATGGTACGATGATCACTGAAAGATATGCATAGAAAGCTCAGATTCGACGTAGCCTTTCATCCCAAAATAACCACAACCATCCATAAGGAATATTGATGCCTTCTTAGATGGAAGAAACGTCGATTCCTAAATATAGGAGAAGGGAGTTCCTTTCTTTCCTTCCAACATCCCCTAATGCATTTTGGAGCACCCACCTCCCTTGGAAAAAACTACTCATTAACATTGACCCCCACCCCTAGAGCACCCACACAAACTCCTATATGATGTTTTCCTAGTTACCCACCCCTACAAGTCTCATTTCCCCTTTTGTCATTAAGTCATCCCCGACCTTGTTCGGAGAGCCATCCATAAACTTAACACTAGTAACATTGTTCTCTGTCATTGTGTTGCTTGCCATAGCTCGCGTCGGCTGGCCCTTTAGCCTATACAAGTTGCTCTCTCTAACTTCGAGAACAATTGTTGTTTCTAAGCTAGATCCCCTGGGCTTGATTAGCGTCTGTCCCTCATGGAACACTACATCAAATTCCTTTTGCTCAATCGCTGAGATTGAGAGCACACTCTTGATTTCTGGCATCCATAACACATTCACCACTCTCAACACACCTTTTGACTCCATCTGGAATGACATTATCCTAGATCCCTTCACCACATGCTTGGTACCCATACCAATTTCCACACGCATGTCTGAGTATGACTCTGTGAAGCTCTCGAAGAACTCTTGTGCTCCTGTCATATGACATGTTGCTCTGCTATCTAGCAGCCACACACCAATTGATATGGTGCGTCAGGAATTCCGGGAAACAAGTAAGAGCTTTGTATGTTCAAACTTCTTGGCAAACTCATCCACTTGAGCCCTTGTCGACGCAATTACCTATGGTTGCGTCCCGTTTCCTCCCTTCTTCCTCTCTGGACACTGTGAAGCATAATGTCCCTTCTTATGACAATGAAAACACTTGACCTTACTTAGGTCCTTCACTGTGCCAACTTGTGAAGATGAATCTCTATGTGTGTTCATCTTGACCTTCCCCTTGCACCTCCTTGCCCGATTGACAAGTGCAAGGTTCTCCACATCACCATCCTCCCGTGGGCCTCCTAGAGCCTCTCGACAAGTCTCCTCCTAGATGTAATCATCCCACAATTGCTCGAAGTCTGGAAGCTTCTCTTGAGCACATATGCCTTCGATGAACGAAGTTCAAGTCTTGGTGAAACCATTCAAGGCCACCATCACTAACTCCACATCTATCACTGCCTCGTCGACTGCCCCCAACTGATCACAAACCCGAGTGATCTCGGTGAGACAATTGGCCACTAAATCAGTCTTGGACATATTGGTGTTCCAGAGTTGGTCCCTTAATACCATCTTTTGGTTCTCGTTTTTACTCTAAAATAGATTTGTCAGAGTCGAGAACATCGCATGGGCTGACCTTTTCTCAGATAGATGAGGAATAAGATGATTCCTCATCAAATCTAAGATCATCTAGATTGCCTTGGCCTCGCTTGCCTCATGCTTGGCTAGTTGTGCACGATCTGTCGATGCGGTCACTGCGGTCTCTGCATGACTCCACAGTGCATTCTCCCTCGAGAGAAACATGATCTGCGATTTCCATGGAAGAAAGTTAGAGACACCCTCCAACCGGTCCTCATACCTCAATCCGATTGTTTCCATCTCCAAGATTTGATATGAAAAACACACTGAAAAATGTGCCTAACCCCGTAGAAACGAAAACCAAAAAACATTTTCTGGTTGCCCGAGATCTTGCTCGGGACCTGTTTCCTGCTGCTCAGACTCTGTTGCCTGCTGCTCAAACTTGTTGCCTATTGCCCGAACCTGTTGTTCGTTGCCCGCACCTGTTGTCTGTTGCCCGGACCTACTGTCCGCTACCTCGATTTGCTGCTCGAAGCTGCTTGAGTTTTCTGCTCGTTGCCCGACTACTTTTTGGGCTACCTGATGAATTTTTGGGTCTGCCTGGACCTTCTTGGGCTGGCCTGGGGCTGCTCGATTGGTTGTCCTTGTTGGCAACTTGGCTGGCTGACTAGCGACCCCCTTTTCCTTGGTTGCAGCAGCCTACTCCGCCCATCTTTTTCATGGCCGACGATTGTTAATGGTGGCTACTACAACAACTCGTAGACTCCTTCTGACTGGTTTGCCTTTGCCTCCTCAACCCAAATCTTCTGTAGTTGGCTATCTTCTTGTCACCTCCTTAGTTGTAACGATGTCCACACGAGGACTCCTCCACCGACCCAATTCTCCTCAACAATGAGCACTGGTTCCTTTCTCTCCGTCAATGTATTTTCTCAACCTCTTGCTCGACTGCTACGACTTCTGTGTTGAAGCCTTCTCAAAACACATCCCGATCTCACACTGTACGGTTGTCTCTTCTCAGCACACGACCCTCGACTCCTTTTGCTGCTCGGTTTGTTTAGCAGCCCGTGCTGGTGGCTGCTCACTCAACCCAACACCCGCTCTACCTCTATGGTTGCACAACAAACTCAACACATGAATATGCATGTTGTCTTTCGTTGTTTCTACAAAAAACAACCTAATCTTACACTGACCCGAGCCACCATGTTGATCTGCAACAACCCAAGCTCGATGTGCGTTGTATGATCCATATGACGTTGTACGATGGTCGTACAATTCTCCTTTCATTTTATTTTTTAAAATTTTTGATTAAAACCCCGCAGCCTACAGACAAAATTAAAATTTCCCCGCGCTATAAAAATCTTGATCCGTGCAACCTGGTTTCCTCATAGTGTCTGCTCTGATACCATGTTAATTTTCCAGAACCTAGCAACCGACCATTAATTTCGAGCAAAACACATTTACTGAATAATAGTACAACTAAGTTATTAATGATAAATTCAATGTAAGCAAATAAAATGGGAACTAAAACACATTGCAAAAGATATTTCTGGGTAAATAACCCTTGGAAAAACCTTCAAGGGAAAACCAATTATGTGAGATTTATTATTATTAATTTTGGGCTTGTCCTGGGAAAATGCCCCACTTGAGGAATACAAAAATAACATATTGTTAAATTTACTCTAGATCAGCTAAGTAAACAGATCGGATCTAAATACTTTGTTGAAATAATTAACTCTTGCATGTAGCGGGAAAGATGAGAAAAACAATCCAAAAAATTTACTGCTCTTCCAACTCGGTGTTTCATCAAATAACATTAGAACTTACAAGAGCTCCCTTCACTGGGAAAATGGCTCTAAGAAATTAAAGCCACAAACCTGAATCACAATGATGCCTCGATTTCTGTGTTGCCAATCACTGAGCTTGTTCGCACATATATGTACATCTTTGTACCTATTGCAATAAATGCATCTACCTCGAAAGATGTGCAACCTCGAAATCCATAATCTTTTTCTTTACCCTCTCTGTCTTTTGTCTTGAGCGATTTACCTAGTCTCAACGATCAAGATTAGATTTTGACATCAACAACTCTTTTTTAATTAAATCATTAAGTGACTTTAACTTAGTCACTTTATTAATTAAAAGTCATTTGATAAAAAGACATTCACTTTATTAATGAATTAATAAAATGAATTCTAGGAAAAGTATATGATACATTTAATGACGATTTTGGCAAGTAGACACCCTTACAAAAATACTTGTTCAAGCTACAAACACTAACATAGATAACCAAGCCCTACAAACCTCAAGATCAGTCCTTTGATCTTCCTAGTTGGCTGCTATCTCCCTTGATGCCCCTTTGCTCCTATCTTCGACCTCTTCCCTCCACATTTGGATGAATGTCCTTCTCCACCCAATCAATGAGAGCTCTCTCACTGTGTGTGTATCTGTTGTTTTGTGTCATCTTCTCCCATAGGGTATCTTTTATAACCTTGATTTTACCCCAAGTCCAAAACTCTAGATCTCCTAAAGTGATCAACGACTGAGATCTAATCTTGCGTTTACTTTAGATCTAATGACTAGGAATTAATTTAATTACTAATGCCAAATACTTAGGCATTTAATTAAGTTAAACTCACTTTATTACAAAAGTATATTCACTTAAATAAAGTGAATCTCCCAAGTATCTGAGAGGCATTCAAGATGACTCCCACCTGTTGAAACGAACCGACGTGGAGGTATCTGTCTGATGCTACTAAAAACATTAATAATTATACATCCTCTCTTGGAGACTTTTGATGTATTTTTTTTTCCTTTTGGAGGAGGGCGAGATGTCTTTGAGAGGGTTCTGTCCACATGTGACATGGTCAACCATGGATTGAGGAGAGATCTAACTACAATATTTTACTATTTGTTTGACTTGTCATGGAGTTAGTTTGAAGGATAATGATTTTTTATTGTATGAGAGAAGAGACCCTCTGTATAAAGAGGAGGTCTCTCTCCATTGTAATGGGTTGAGATTTTTGGGGATTGAGGAGCTCTCTTCTTGGGGTACATTGTACATAATTTTGGCAAGCTTAATGGAAGATTAGAGGTTTTGCATCTATTTTATGTGAGGTTTTATTTTTGAAATTCTTTCAAATGTTTATTTTGTAGGAAAACTTTGTAACTGGTCATGAAGGCCTTATAATGGAGCATCTACCATTTGGATAATGTAATGTGAGGATTAAATCCCTCTGATGTTCATTGTTGTTATATAAAATTTGTATCTGACAAATTAGGTTGTTGATTGAACCAATATAACATCGCCTATTGGTTTTGTTTTAGAGTAGCACTACTAGCTCTCCAAGGTCATTCTTTTGTGTAAATTTCAGCAACTCAAGGCTGATTTGTGGCATGCATAGTAGTCCTTATTAACGTTGCATATTCAAGCACTCACCCTCTTGGATTCATACCACTTTGACTCCATTTAGCCCATATATTGATTGGCACTTTGTATTGGGGTTTCTACCTTCATACTCCTTTATGTCACCACTCATTTTCCATTATACTACTACCATATGTTTTGTTTAGGCTTACTCTTCACTAAATCACCTTGTGTCTCTACTATATAGCCTTAGCAATCGTACCTTTTAGGGAAGCCCCCCTTGATTTGGAGGAGAGCCAACYATAAGAGAGAGGAAGAGCTACTATGGTGACAATGGGTAGTTTTCCTAAGTTGCACAAACTAGCCCCTTGATGCTTGGGACTTTACATCATGTGGGGGTGCTATATTTTGTTGTAACACATCGTAATACAATTTGGGGGATGCTTTCGATCCCGGTAACTAAACTTATACCACATTGCTTGATCTTTCCCTGTGTGAATGGTTTGAGAGGCATGGATGGGGAACTAGAGGCTAGGTCAGTTTTAGGGGAGGAAATTAAACAATGGAGCACGTATTCACGTTTCAAGCTATCATTTTTTTTTGTAGACTAGGGGGATCAATAACTGACTGGAGTCATCTAGGCGAGGCCTGAGATCAAATTGACTTGTTGCCACTATACCCCCTAGGATATATGCAACACAAAAGTCACATATATTGGTGACTCGTGACTCGAACCTTGGTTGAGACACCCATATAGTAAATCTCATAATTTGAGCGGGGCACCTAAATGCCCCTATAGAAAATCTTGTGATTTGAGTGGGGTGCCTACCTTTTAAGCCTAGCCACTTTGGGCCAAACATGTTGCTAGATAGATTTGAACTAGAGTGGGGAGGATAACAATTCCTCCTATTAACCACTTGAGCTACCTAAAGCTTAATAGAGGTCCTTGAAGGTCTATTGTTGCTTTGTTGACTTTAGGAAGGCCTTTGACATTGTTCCCAAAACATTTACTCATTGAGTGGCTTCGTACCTTAAGGGTCCTTGATCTTTGGGTCTTTGTTGTAATGTGACTTTATGGGATCGTGGTGCCAATATTTCACACCTTGTAGATTCTTTGAGATTGTTAGAGTGCTATTGGCATCAAACAAGGGTATCATCTCACCCCTACTCTCTTTGGGGTCTATATTGATGTGTTGGAACGATTCATCAAACATTCTACTCGTGCTAAAGATGGTTGTCTACATCTTGAAAAAACAATGCTTCTTGAGAAAGCCCAAATTGTGGTCTTAATACAACCAAGGAGGCTCTTTCTAGATATTGTTTTTACTTTTAGGGGCAACTTGTGGATAATACCACCATTTATACTTATATATGGTTAATTTCACAAGTCCCACTTTTAGTATGAACCTTTACATCTTAGTGATAGTTTTGCAAAGGGCCTGCCTCAACCTTGCTTTGAGAGATAATCTTTTGAGATTAATTTCTAGTACATACCATTGAAGACAGATCTTCAATGCCCTCACTAAGCCCACTATTTTATATGGATTGATGATTTGGGGGCATGGCTTTAGTTACATAGAGTGATCTTGTATCAAGAGGGTCCAAACTATCATGCTCCAATGCCTTATTTGGTGCAAATAAATTACCCACTAATATATTGTATAATATGGTTGTGGTCTCAATATAACCAAGGAGGCTCTTTTTAGATATTGTTTTTCCTTTTAGGGGCAACTTGTTGAGATTACCACGGTTTATACTTATATATGGGTCCTTTCTCAAGTCCCACTTTTAGTATGAACCTTGCATCTCAACGATAGTTTTGCAAAGGGCATGCCTCCTTAGCCTTTGAGAGATAATGTTTTGAGGTTCATTTCTAGTACATACTGTTATCACATATAGTTGTCAAGGGTCACATTAAGTTGTCCAAATCTTTTGCTTGCACAAGAAACAACCATAAGCACAAGCACAACATTCAGAGCAGTCTATTTTGGGCTGAAATACAAGCAACGGTCGAGTTCAATTTTCAACGACGGAGAGCCTAGGAACAATTCAGATCAGCGGCTCGCGCGTATTCGATATGTAAAAATTGCGCAAGGATTAGCGACTAGACAGAAGTCCCGAAGTAAATCTGAGCCATTGAAGGCTGAGGACACGCGTCGGTAGATCTCTCACTTCAGGAATTCAACACTTCAGAGGATTGCGCAAGCAAGCAAGAAAGGAATATCACCCGAAGGCCTGAAGCTCGAACACCCGAAGTAGACACTTCGGATGATTGCGCGAGCAAGCAAGAAAGGAATATCACCCGAAGCTCGAACACCCGAAGTAGTTGTGGACCGTTGATCTTGGCAACAGTATCACCAGAAGCTCCGAAGTCCTAAAAGTCTCTAAGTAAATCTCGGTTGTCCAAAACAAGAGGACATGTGGAGGCAGATCTTGCACTTCGGAGGATTGTGCGAACAAGCAGAAGAAAAAGGCCCGAAGCTTGAACTCCCGAAGTGAATCTCGGCTGTCCAAATCAAGAGGCCACACATCACCATATCTCTCACTTCGGGAATTCGACACTTTGGAGAAGTGCGCGAACAAGCAGGAGAAAACTCTCGAAGCCCGAATTTCCGAAGTGAATCTCGGTCGTCCAAATCAAGAGGCCATGCGTCACCATATCTCTCACTTCGGGAATTCGACACTTTAGAGGATTGCGCTAGCAGGCATAAGAGAAGGGCCCGAAGCTCGAACTCCTGAAGTAAATTAGAGTTGTTGATCTTTGCAGCAGGAAGTAGGGTCCATCCAAGAGCGGCATGTGGTAGCAAAAACAAGGCTCTCTGAGATTGCAGATCGCGATTAGATTGACGACCACACTTCATTGTGGGGACGAAACATGCTCGAACGATAAAATTCTTGAGCGGTCCCGCAATTGAAACCATGTTATAGCGAAAGAGCTACGTGGCGGAAGGTGGTGAATTACGGGCTCAAAAGCGGTGTGGATCCAAATCGCCTTTGACGGCCCCACAATCACGTGCTTATATAATGTCAAATTCGACAACAACACGTGACCTGCCCTAGGCGTTAGGCCGCGTTGCGGTCCCGAGGATGATTCAATTAATGAAAAAGCACTGGTAGTTGAAGCCTCAACTTAATCCATAAATAGAAGGTGTGAAAGCTCTGGCCGATGAGAAAGAACTGTCAGCCCGAGGTACCACGATGGACGATTTCTTCTTGCAGGCCCATGCTGATCCAAACTTGTGTCTGACAGGAGGAAACACACAGTCTGACAGAAGGTAGCGTAGACGAAATCTTTAAATGAGATGGTCAGGTCACACTCTTGACAGTTATGGACTGATTTGATTATAAATAGATCAGTTTAAGTTTTTGCAAAAGGGGGGTGTTACGAACATAAAAATGATAATAATAATAAATATAATAAACTGTAATAATAATTAATATCATTTAATTAAATCAAGAGGCACGTACCTCCTCACCTCGTGACTAGTCAATGCTATATAGCAACAATCACAAGGGTAGTGTAATCATCAATTTTTATCATATTCAATCATATATTAATATTCAGAAATATTCATTTCTTAGTAAATAATAACTTCCATGTTAAAGTGGTATCAGAGCTTTCGTTTTGATCCAACTTCCGCCATCAAATTTTCCCCACCTGTGCATTTTCCCCATTAATTTTCCCCCACCCGTACTCATTTCCTAAATTCACTCTGTTTCTAAACCCCCCACCTGTACCCAGTTCCCAAAACCCCCACCCGTAACATGTCTCCAGTTCCCTCCCGTAACCATCCCCATAATTTCCCGTTTCCCCGCGCCCTCACACAACCCCTCTGCCTTCATAAAAAATACCCCTCCATTCCACCTCCGTTCCACCCGACACTCTTGCACTCCCACACTGACCAGTCGCCCTTGCACATACCAGCTGCCCATGCACATACCACGCAGACCCTCCCCGACACACACCCCGCAGACCCCCGTAAACCTTCCAATTCACTACCCGACCCCTGTAACACCATCCCCATGTTTAAAACCCTCGCAACCCCCCGCATCAACTGTCCAAACCATGTCCCCCCATTTTCCCTGTCCTGACAAACCCTGTCCCGACAAAATTTGTCCCCCCATTTTCATTGTCCCCCATACACGATTAAAACTTTACCGAACCGGCATACCCGACGTCATCACGTTTTATTCACGATTTTACATAAAGTAAATTAATATATTTTAATTATTATAAATCTATATTATAATACATATATATTAATTATACTAATATATTGCAAGTTAATATATATATATCACAAGGATGGTCAACAACGAAAAACTTAAGGCCGACGTGAACAAATGCAAAGATGACATCAACGATGTAAGGTACCGACTTACTAATGTGGAAAAAACGCAAAAAGACATGAATGACAAAATCGATAAATTACTCGGACTGAGAACAAAATTGATCGGTTAATACAACAAGGTGAAAGATTATTGGCGCTCTCTGAAAATGATAAAACTGAAACAAAAAGAAGACTTGATGAATATAGTGAAAAAATTGAACAATTATCGGAACGTGTTGAGGCCTTATTCACATAGCCTTTAACTTATCGAAGACCACCACTAAGTCCAGAAATACTAGAAATAAATTCAGAAAATCAAGGGAACCAGGGAATTCCAGAGGATTTTTTTTTGAGAAATATGCACACACCCAGATTCCACGATAGAGATTACCAGAAATTTAAAAAGGAGTTACCAAAGTATGATGGGAAGGATAATAGAGGAGTTGTTGTTTGGATAAACAAAATGGATGGAATTTTTGAATCAAACCCCCCACTAGGTGAACGCGAGAAGGTAATGACAACTTCTAACAACTTAGAAGGAGAAGCTTATGATTGGTACCTTTGGTGGTCTAGGAAATGTGATGCTCGTTCCTTCCACTGGAAGAATTTTACAACAACCCTACTTAAAATATTTCATGATGAAGAGGATGATGACTTGTATAACAAGTTCGTATATCTCAAACAGAGGGGAAACGTAAACGATTATACACACGAATGGGAGGTTCTCGCAACAAGGCAATGCAGATTCACGTTTGAGCAGCTCATCAAAATGTACATATGTGGCCTAAAAGATTACATTCGTAGTGAAATCAAACTATGGAATCCTAAAACAATTGAGGATGCAAGACACGCAACAAGGCTAATAGAACAAAAAAACAAGTTCAATAAACCAACAT
>ML782196.1:104386-115952 GCA_009831015.1 Picea engelmannii
GTTATAAAATATGTCAAAAGACGATATTATAATTATGAAAGTTACAAAATAATTATGAGGATACAAAATATATGAAAGTTACAAAATAATTATGAGAATACAAAATATATGAAAGTTACAAAATAATTATGAAGTTACAAAATATATGAAAGGAAGATATTATAATTACGAAAGATACAAAATATGTTAAAAATAAAATATTATAATTATGAAAGTTACAATTTTTTTTTATGTAAAATAAAAAATATTAGTTAAAAGATTTTATAGAGGACAATTAAATTATTGATAATCAATCCTACTTATATTATTTGTTTATTTATTTCATTAATAAATTAAATATAATTATAATACTCTTATATCTTTACCTTGGTCACAACTTTTTATACAATTATTGATAATCAATCCTACTTATATTATTTGTTTCATTGGTAAGTTAAATATAATTATAGTACTCTTATATCTTTACCTCGGTCACAACTTTATATACGTTTATAGAAATGTTTTACCTTGGTCACAACTTTCTATACAATTATTGATAATCAATCCTATTTATATTATTTGTTTCATTTGTAAGTTAAATATAATTATAGTACTCTTATATCTTTATCTTCGTCACAACTTTCTATAAGTTTATAGAAATGTTTTATGGGTAATCAATCCTACTTATATGATTTGTTTAATTGGTAAGTTAAATATACTTGTATTACTCTTATATCTTTACCTTGGTCACAACTTTCTATAAGTTTATAGAAATGTTTTATTTTTCTTTGATTTTTTTATATGAACATAAATGGATTTTACTTTTGACTATCTACATAACATCTCTTACCATGCACACTTTTAGGTAATTGGGGTTGTGTAATGTAAATTTTCAGGAAACTGGGGTTGTGTAAAGTAAATTTTGGTTTTTGGTAATTGGGATTATGTAATGTAAATCTTTCAGTATTATATTAATTGATAGTTTGCAATGATGATTGTGTTCAACTGCTTTTAGAACTTTTCAAAATGTTTTGTTTATCTCACAATTTGAAAATAGAGGTTTGATATTTTATTTTTGTGTTGTATATGGATAATATATACGTGTTTTTATCTATCTATGCATTTTCCATTTATTAGTTTATGTGTGCTACAATTTGGATGGTATTGGTTATTGATTCCACTTTACGTTTTTCATTTTTAATAATCTTAATGTCTTTATCTTTATATTTTACAAGTAGGATTTATATGGTTGATGTCGCCTAGTATCACTTCAGTTCATTCACTTTGTTCATTTCATTCTTAAATTTAATTCTTATATGTTTGCATTTTTTTCCTTCATTGAATTATTTACATCACCATTTGATTGCTAATTAAAGTGAGTTTAATTCTTGTACCTTGTATTGAGTTCATTCTTATATGTTTGTATTCATTTTTAATAATCTTAACGTCTTTATCTTTATATTTTACAAGTAGGATTTATATGGTTGATGTCACCTAGTGTCACTAGAGTTCACTCACTTTGTTCATTTCATTCTTAAATGTAATTCTTATATTTTTTGTATTTTTTTTCCTTCATCTAGAATTGTTTACATCACCAATTGATTGCTAATTAAAGTGAGTTTAATTTTTGTACCTTGTATTAATTTTCATCATTTCCTTTTTTTTTTAATCTAAAAACACATCTATATCATCACATTATATACAAAAAGTAATTACAACAGTCTTTGGTGGGGCCTGCTTCAAGAGAAACCAAATCCCTCACCAGTTGAGCATCATCAAACTTGTCTATATTATCCTTAGTAGACCTTTTATATACTGATTTACAAAAAGAAGTCATTAACAAAACTATTGCTCATCTTAGCATTTGAAAGCCCTTAGTGTGCATTTTTTTGAATTGTGGAAATAAGAGCAACTTTGTTTTCAAGCATAATACAATGTAAGAGAGGATTCACTACAAAAGATGGAAATGATTCATATCATATTTCAGAAATTGATTTGGATCTTTAACTCGACCTCATCATACATTTTAGTGACGATGGCGTGCATATCATGGAAATGTCAAATACAATGTTAGAGGACAGTTTTGCAAGAAAACTATGTGCATTTGGTGATGTGTCAGGGAAATCTAAGGCATGGGTTTTGTGGCCAGCACAAAAAACTATAGACCATCATTGATGGTTTCCTTATACTATGTATGAGAAATATTTGGCATGCATTTTGGTAAGGCCTTAGAGACCTTTTTTTACATGGTGTAAAGTGAGTGTAGATTTTGAGTACTTTTACACAACATCAAGTTTTAAGGGTCAAATTGAAAGGTTGGAAATGTCGAAAGGTAAGGAATGAGAAAATACACTTTCTCCTATTTGAATCACTCAATTTAGCCAATAAATGAACCCTGGGTAAGCAATTTAGTGAAGCAATGCAATTTTGGTCAATTTCAGTGAAAAATACAAAAGTTGTCGACTTGGCAAATTCGATACGTGCAAATGGAGTTGAATTGGAAAATTTTGAGATATTGGTTTTGTCATAAATGATAATATCTATATATTTTAGGTGTTTCTTTCTCAAAAGGACACTTGTAAAAATTTTGGTGTGCATTTTTACAAACCCTCTCACCATATTTGTACCATGCTTGTAACAACAAACTTAAAATTTTGAGAAACTAATGCAAATTTGACATCCTTGGTGAGATTTTAGAAACCCTTGGAATATGAAATGTTGAATTTGAACATTTGGTAGATGAAAGGTCAAAATACAATGAGCACAAGCATAAATATGAAATTTGTGAATGAACAAAGGATCTTTTGCTCTCTATTAATTTGAGTTTTTGTAGTGTTGATTGTTGCGGGATCCAAAAAACTATACATAAATTTTATGAATTTAATGAGGCCCAAGAACATTAGCCATTTACTCAATAAAATTTACAAAATTTGTTTTGAAGGTTATTGTTATAATTGTTTTATGATAACATATATTTGTGTGTAACATCTAATTAATTTTTTTGCATTTAGGGCTTTGAAGCTTTGTTGTATACTATGTGTTTCTACTATGTGACAAAAGATTTTAGAATGTAATATTTTCAAATATGTGTGCGCACACAAAATAAAATTGGGATAATATGGAATGGTTGCAAAATCAAGGCAAATTAGGACACAAAGTTATTTATATAAAACTATGTTCCATTTTATGTAGAGTGGAATCACTAATGATTGCACTAACAAATAATAATAATTCTTGAGGTTAGCATTAAAAACATAATAAAAAAATAAAACAAAAAATTCAAATAACCAAAAAGTTATCTTCTTGTACCTCTATTTTATAATCATTTCAATTAAATGGTTTTTTGATTTCTCTATTTTATAAATTTTACAAGGAATTTTGATGTAGTAATGATTTATAAGTACATCTTTGAAATTCAAATATTTAGGACCATGGGTTTTAGAGGTGTTATCTTGTAATCCATTCCAATAACCAATGTGAAATGATGATTATTGCATTCAAAGATATATTCATTGAGTGTGAAAAATTTGTATGTAAATTATTATATTTGTTAAAGATTAGGTATATTGTAATCGTTTTGGTGTCAACTCAACTTTGGCTTGTAATTAATTCGTCGAATTGTGAATTTTTTGCAAAAGTTAAACATTAGAGTTCGACAAAAAACAATTTTTGAATATCTTAAAATTCTATTTATCTCGTGTTTGATTGGTTGAATGCGTGGGCTTTGTTTGATTTGCCAATTTTTTTTATCTTATTATGGACTACACTGAGAAAAAATTTAAAAAAAAAATAATAAATTGATTGGTATGTGGTGCAAGCTGCAATGAATTAGGGCTTGGTTGGTCATAGTGTGCTAAGTTGGAGAATTGACAATGTTAGTGCAACATTAATCGATGAATTTAACAATGGTCAACTCGTTTAGACAGTGGGCGCGTTGTTGGTTGGTTTGGAACCTGTGATCTGTCCTTTCCTTCATCGATTGTGTGCTACGTTCCAAAGGAAACTTTATTGCACCTGTCAAATGTAATCTCGGGGATACAGATTACATTTCCAAGGAGGTTTGGATATTACAACTTGTACCTCATATTTGACATTCAGATCTGAATGTGGTTATAGAGATTGCATTGTGGGTGAGTGTTAAATGTTGGTTTATGCTTGCCATATTGATTACAGAGAGCGATGATTTTTCTCTCGGTAATTCCAAAATTGGGTGAATGTTAATCTTTCGTCTCCCAAATTTGTGTTGCGCTAAGAACTCATGTTGTCAACTGCTAAGTTGGGCATTGTTGATATGGTGGAAGGATTGTAGGTTTCCATTGCTACAACTGGGTCGGTCGTGAGGTAAGCCTCATCGTGCACTGTATTCATTTTATTTTTATGATCAAATGTTGCAACTATTTGATGAGTTGGTATTTTAGAGATGGATTTGTAGTTAGATGTTGTTCCTAATTTATGATACTAGGTCAATTTCTAAGTTGGGAATTGTTGATATGGTGGAAGGACTGTAGCTTGTCATTGTTGTAATTAGGTCGGTAGTTGCTTGTGGATTTTGGAGGTATAGTTGAAAACCTCTGATGTAATATATCATGTTATTTGAGGTAAGGCTCATCGTGAACTGTATTTGTTGCTATTTTATGATCAAATTTTGCAAATATTTGATGAGTTGGTGTTTTAGAGATGGTTGTTTAATTAGAGTTGTTCATGTAATTTATGATAGTAGGTCTTGTTTTTTTTTCTCTCTTCTTTTTAGAGAATAGAGACAATTAGGTGAAATTTTTGCGTCGTAGATTAACTTCTCTCAGTGAGCCTTGTTGAAGTTGGATTTAGGTGTCCGATATTTCAGAATTCCTTTTCCCCAATAAAGAAAAAGCCAAAGGATTCAAACATTATCTTGCCATCAATAATTTGGATTCCATTATGAATGCCCTCTATTTGTTGCTTGACTAAAAGTCTGCAAAGCTACACAAGATTTTCCAGTATAGTTTACAGATAGCCTCTTCGTTTTATGGTACTTTTTTATCATGTACGTACTGAAATGTATTTTCCGGGAAGTTGCTACATTGGGAGAATAATGCATTCACTAAATGCCACTGACAAGGCTCTATTCATTATGAAGATTAAAGACAATATTCTTGTTTCCCAGTTCGGAAGACGCTCAGAAGCTACACCTCGTCTCCACCAACGTAAACCATTTTTCGATGAAATTGCCCGTCAAAGGCTATCGGGCTTACACTGCGAGATTTGGCATCAAGTCATTATTCTTTTGTGAGATTTGGTATTAAATCAATTTCCTCCTTAACACTTGAGTTAGTTGGTGTTTGTTTTTATGAAATGTCTTCATTTTCCAAATTGTTGGTTTAAGGCTGTGTCAATGCACCATAATATTAATAGGGTTTATTGTTAGCTAGAGATTCATTAACTATTTAAAACTCCAGTACTAATTGTACCCGAATTTGTGAAATATTCTACTGTGGTCATGGAGGTTTGATATTGTTTTCACTTTTCAAGGGTTCGATCTGAGTCAATATACAAGAAATAACCAACCCTTTACATCATCAAATTCTCCACTAGACTTTTAACTAAGACAACTATTCTTTTAATTGCTTCCACAATAGGGAAATGAATTATTCTTTTAACCTCTATTTTTATTGGTTATGGAGTGAAGGAACGATTTTCTCCCTTTAGAAGTTAACAATGACATTATAGGCTTAATATTTACACAGTATATACAACATATTCTAGTTGTATAGGTCAATACTCTCACTGGGCTAACTTAGGGACTTAATAGGATTTATATATTGGACGTTTGACCTTGTAAAAGAATTAAACTCACATTGAGGGACATTCACATAATGTTTGAGAAAAAATTTCATACTAGTTGTCATCTAATCTATGATACATATGTATTTGTTTATGAATACAAGAGCTATGCTTTGTGTATTCAATGTTACAATGTAGCTTGCAGTATTCAATTTTCATTTCTCCAATATTGTGAGTTTAAATATGTGTGTACCTCCAGTTAGTAAGGGCATGCATATAACCTGTTGCAGAGAGAATTGTCTGGCTTGGTGATGCAGGGATTATGCAGGTATTTTTTGAGGGTCATAACTTTTGACTCGGTTATCCGTTTGGGATGGAATTTTACAAGGAGTTGTGTCTCGATGAGTTCACTTCCGTACCGAGTCGATCCTATACATCAATCATCGTTTCAACACTTTTCCGAGGCCAAATTCCTTCATATAAGGCCTCAAATTGGGGTTTTAGTGTTTTTACGGGGATTTTTAAATTTTTAATTATCAATTATTTCTTAGTTTATGAACTTAATCAGAAAAGTGAGTTGATAAATAGTGTCACTCTAGTTAGCTCTTAGTTATTGTTCAGTTTTAGAGTCATGCGAGAATTCCTAAAATCAGTTGTTTTTCCAAAGTTAGTTGTTTTTCTAAAATTAGTTGTTTTCGAAAATCTCAGGTAGTAGCTATAAGGGGTTGAACTTCCATTGTAATAGTTAGTATGGAGAAGGAATAAAAGAGAGTTATTTTCCATTCTCATGTGTTTGCATGGTTTTTATATCCTGTGAATGAATCTAAGTTTATTGGTTACATCATCTAGTATCAGAGTAGGAAGATGGTTGGGAGAGGAAGAGGAAGAGTAGGTTATCTTACTTAGATGCACAGAGATATGAAAAACCTCCAAAGGCAAGTAAAATATCTTACAAACGTGTTGGATAGTCAGAGAATAATACAAAGAGAAGTGTCTAATGAGGGGACAGTCTGAGAATATGTAGATCAACATACAAAACATGAAGAAGAACAATTAAAGCGCATGACTTTTGAAGAAATGATGCTCAGGGATCTAGAAGGGAGAAATGATAGGATCAAGATGGAAGTTTCAGAATATACAGGGAATCTTAAACCAGAGGAGTTAACAGATTGGTTGAAATCCATGGAATTGTTTTTTGAATGGCAACCTATGCCATAGGAAAATAAGGTGAAATTTGCATGCACCAAGTTGAAGGGTCACACCATGATCTGGTGGGATCATGTGTAGAAAGACAGAGAAGAAAAAGGAAAATATAAAATTAGGACCTGGAGCAAGATGAAAAAAAATTGTGAGAATTTGTTTTTCCTCTAGACTATGCCCATAATTTTTTTTCGTAGATTTCGAAACTTGAAGAAAAACCTGTCAACCATGGAGGAACTCAGAAACGAGATTTATCAGTTGTCCATTCGCGTGGATCACCAAGAAACTAATGAACAACTTGTTGCAAGGTATGTGAATTGTTTAAAATTTCTATTCAAGATGAATTGAGTATGCATAGGGTTCACAACGTGGAAGAGGCATACTAATTAGCCTTAAAGGCTAAGGAAAATCAAAACCAACAATTTTCTCAAAGGAATAGAGGAGCAAGGAGGGGTACATCGTCTCCCTCACGAGGTGGTTTTAAATATGGCAGAGGTGAATCATCCCAAGGAGTTGAGAAAGTAGAAGATACTCGACAAGATAACCTGAATCAACCACGAGGCAGAGTATTTTAGAGGGTATAGGTTATGGTGGTGGAAAACAAGGACCTTATGTGTTTTTTAGGTGTGGTGTAGAGGATCATCGAGCATTTGAATGCTCAAATTATAACATGCAAGAGCCGAAGTAAGGACAAAAACCTAGTTTGAACTTGGTCCAAGATGAGAATGAAGAAGAAGGAGATGAATATGAAGTCTCTCCTGATATGGGGGAGAGTCTCATGATATGGAGGTCAATGGTGATTCTCAAAAAAGAGCAAAGGTAAAGTAGCAACAATGAATATTCTTGGCTTCAAACAAATATTTTTCTAACCAGATGCACTTCCAGGGGAAAGGTATGTCAAGTTATTGTTAATATTGGCAGTTGTGAGAATATGGTTTCCAAAGAGATGGCAGATAAGTTGAAATTGCATTGTGAACAACATCCCCATCCTTACCAAATTGCATGGTTCAAAAAGGGGAACGAAGTCACCATTAATAA
Organism: Picea engelmannii; assembly: GCA_009831015.1. Lineage (NCBI taxonomy): Eukaryota > Viridiplantae > Streptophyta > Pinopsida > Pinales > Pinaceae > Picea > Picea engelmannii. The sequence goes on from ML782196.1 coordinate 112,364, forward strand.
AATATGTTTGATCAATTTTTCCATCGGTAAGCCTTGAAAAGATAAAGTATGGTGTGATGTCATTTTGATGGATGCATGTCATTTTTTATTGGGGATGCCTTGAAAATATGACAGAAAAGTCATGCATGATGGAGGAACGAATACCTACACCTTTTGGAAGGATGGATCGAAAGTCATCTTATTGCCCCTTAAGGATGAGGGAAAAGCTGAGAATATATTGTCAGAAAGTGTGTTAAGGAAATGAAGGCAATGGGATTTTGCTATGCATTAATAGTGCAAAAAGGAGTCGTGGAAGACATACCAATTCCTATTGAAGTGGTCAAGTTACTAGAAGAATATGTTGATGTTATCCCTAATGAACTACTTGATGGTCTTCCACCAAAGAGGGATATTCAACATCACAATGATCTAATCCCACGATCATCTTTACCTAATCGGGTAGCCTATAGGATGATTCCTACACAACATGCAAATCTCAACCGACAAGTGACATAACTTATAAAGAAAGGTTTGGTAAGAGAAAGCATGAGTCCATGTACTGTACCAACATTGTTGACTCCCAAAAAGGATAATACATGGAGGATGTGAACAGATAGCAGAGCAATCAATAAAATTACCATCAAATATCAGTTTCTTATACCGCGCTTGGACGACATGATCGATGTGCTAGCCGGAGCTAAATATTTTAGTAAGATTGATTTACAAAGTGGATACCAACATATATGGATTCACGAAGGGGATGAATGGAAAACTACCTTCAAGACTAGGGATGGACTATATGAATGGATGGTGATGTCATTCGGGTTGTCCAATGCACCTAGTACTTTCATGCGGTTGATGAATGTCGTGCTTCAACCTTATATTGGTAAGTTTTTTGTCGTTTATTTTGATGACATCCTAGTTTTCAGTAACAACAAAGAAGATCACTTGCAACATTTAAAATATATATTGGATGCATTGATAAAACATCAACTTTATTCAAACCTAAAGAAATGTAGGTTCCTGCAAGAAAGTTTGGTATTTTTGGGTTTTGTCATCTCGAAAAAATGATTCAAGATGAATTCAGAGAAGGTGGGGGCAATTTTGGAGTGGCCTAGTCCTAGGAGCATAACAAAGGTAAGAAGTTTTCATGGGCTGGCTACCTTTTACTAAAAAATTATTCAAAATTTTAGCAATATTATAGCACCCATAACATATTGCACCAAAGGAAAAACATTCATGTGGACCATTGAAGCTAAGGAAAGTTTTAAGTTTCTAAAGAAGAAGGTAACTGAGGCACCCATATTAGCCTTACTGGATTTTGATAAAGTGTTTGAGGTAGATTGCGATGCTTCACATGTAAGCATTGGAGTTGTACTTAGCCAAGCAGGTAGACCAATTGCATTCTTTAGTGAAAAGTTGAATGAGGTAATAAATAACTACTCCATATATGATGTAGAATTTTATGCAATTGTGCAAGCATTGTGACATTGGAGGCATTATTTAGTGTCGAAAGAGTTTGTGTTATTTACCGATCACATTGCATTAAAATATGTAAACACCCAAAATAAATTGAACAATAGACATGCAAAATGGGTCTCTTTCTTACAAGGCTACACCTTTGTTTTGAAGCACAAATCGGGATGACAGAATCAAGTTGCAAATGTTTTGAGTCAACACACTGTTCTTTTGACAACCATGGAAAATCAAGTAATTGGGTTTGTTGCATTAAAGGATCTCTATGCATCTGATAATTATTTTCAGGAGATTGTGGAACAATTGAAGAATCTAGTCATTGAAAACATGGATCTTAATCAGGGTGAATATTTTATTGCAACATGGCTACCTATTCAAAGGAAAACAACTATGCATTCCATTTGGTTCAATAAGGGAAAATATTATCAGAGACCTTCGTAGTAGTGGTTTAGCAGGACATTTTGGAAAGGATAAGACACTAGCCTTAACCATAGATAAGTATTACTAGTCGAAGATGAAAAAGTATATAACCAGGTATGTGGCACAATGTAGGATTTGGAAAATGGTTAAAGGACACTCACAAAACACAAGTTTTTATATGCCATTACCAGTGCCCACATGCCCATGGATAGATCTGAGCATGGATTTTTTGTTGGGGCTCCCAAACACCAACAAGGTAATTATTCTATTTTTTGTTGTTGTTGATAGGTTCTCTAAAATGGCCCATTTCATTGTTTACTAGAAAACTAGTGATGCATCGAGGGTGGAAGAATTGTTTTTTTCAAAAGTTGTTAGAAATTGCATGGGGTTCCAAAAACTATTACCTCTGATAGAGATACTTGGTTTTTGGGTCATTTTTGGAGGACTTTATGGAAGAAAATGGGGACTAAATTATAGTTCAGTAGTGCCTATCACTGCCAAATAGATGGGAAAACTGAGGTAATAAATCGGAGTTTGGGAAACCTGTTACAGAGTATTGTTAGAGAGAATTCCAAGCAGTGGGATTTGGATTTACCTCAAGTAGAATTTGCCTACAATAGTTCATTGAATAGATCTACAGGTAAATCTTCATTTTAGGTTGTTTACGGTAGAAATCCTAAGGGTGTCCTAGATTTGGTGCAACTACCACTGGGGGATAGGATCAATGATGATGGGGAAGGATTTGTAGAACACATTTAACAGTTGCAACAACATGTGAGACAAAAATTGTGGGCCAACAATGAACATAAAAAAATTATAAAAGATGCTCATTGACAATACCAGGTATTCAATGAAGGTGATATGGTGATGGTTTATTTACGGAAAGAATGGTTTCCTAGAGGAACCTACCACAAATTGAAGTATAATAAAATTGGTCCTTGCAAGATTCTCAAGAAAATCAATGACAATGATTATAAGGTCGATTTACGAGTTGAACTCGATATCTCCCATGTGTTTAATGTTTCTGATTTGTATAAATTCCATGGGGACGATCTGGGTGATGACAGTGAGACAAAGGTGGATTCGAAACAAGCCATTCTGAGCAAGAAAAATGAAAAGATTATGCATATTTTAGATAAGAAGACCCTTCATACTCGGCAAGGCCAATACAACCCATATATGGTCCAGTGGGAAGGCGTAACACCAGCAGAGAGTACATGGATTACAGAGGGGGACTTTCTAAACCTAAATAGCGATAAGTGGCAACAGTTTGAAGACAGTAACTTCCAGGAGCTACTTTCTTTTCAACCAGAGGATATTGATGCAGGAATTATGCAGGGATTTTTTTAGGGTCATAACTTTAGACTCAGTTATCCGTTTGGGATGAAATTTTACAGGGAGTTGCGTCTTGAAGATTTCATTGTCATGTTGATCTAATCCTTCAAATCAGACATCATTTTGACACTTTTCCAGGGCCAAATTCCTTCATATAAGGCCTCAAATTGGGGTTTTAGTGTTTTTACGAGAATTTTAAAATTTTTAATTATCAGTTATCTCTTAGTTTATGAACTTAACTGGAAAAGTGAGTTGAAAAATAGTGTCGCTCTAGTTAGCTCTTAGTTATTGGTCAATTTTAGAGTCATGCAAGAATTTCCTAAAATCAACTACGTTTCCAAAATTAGTTGTTTTCGAAAATATCAGGTAGCACTTATAA
>ML782196.1:116002-132402 GCA_009831015.1 Picea engelmannii
TAATTTTTTCCTCTCGGACCTACATACTTCATAAAAAATAATACCCTCTACAGTCTTTGACCATAAACCTATTGTGTTATCAATTGAATCACCAGAGAATTTTGGGTTGCTTCCCTTCAGGTTCAACCCCCTTTAGCTGCAAAAAAAAGGAGGTCTACACCCTTGTAGGAGAGGTTTGGAGACTCCCCCGTCTCATGTTATCCGAACAAATTGAGAATGACCAAACATGCTCTAAAGTGATGGGCTAAGAATGAATATGTCTCTCATGAAAAGGAACGCTTAAAATGGAAAATAGATTTAGAGGAAATACAAGAAGTTATGGAAGACGCCGAAATAAATGAACATATATTGCAAGAGGAACAAGAATCCTGTAAAAAGATGGAAGCAACATATAGAAAGGAAGAAGAAGAATGGAGACTAAAGTTGTGAAGTCTTTGGCTCAAATCAGGAGATATAAATACCACCTTCTTTCACAAACAAACCAAAGCAAGAAGGAAGAGAAACACAGTTAAAAAAATCCAAATAGAAGGTGAAGTCAGTGTATATGAGTTTGCGAAAATTCAGGAGCCAATAAAGCAACATTTTGAGCAGTTATATACACAAGAGGAAGAGGGGCTGAATAATGCACACTTTAGAGAAATGTTAGAGCATATTCCTTGTGTTATAGACATGGAAGATAATATATTTCTTACAAAACAAATAGAAGAGGAGGAGATTGTGCAAGTTGTTTGGGGTTTGGAACAGGACAAAGCACTGGGACTAAACATTTTTTCAATTCATTTTTATAAGGTTTTTTGGAGCCTCGTGAAAAATGACTTAAAAATGATGTTGAACTATACCCCGAAAAGGAAAAAAGTTGAAGGGGCGACTAATTCTACCTTTTTGGCGCTTATTCCAAAAGAAGCAAACCCCTCCACTTTTGCTCATTTTCGTCCAATCTCTCTTTAAAACTCCGCCTACAAGATTTTAACCAAAATCATAGCAAATAGAATGAAAAAAGTCATGACAAAAATGATTTCATAAAATCAGTGTGGTTTCATGTAGAAAATACAGATAGTGGTTAATATTATCCTTGTTCAAGAAGAAATACATAACAATAGGGGAAACAAAGAAAGGAATTGGTCATAAAAATGGATATGGTAAATGCTTTTGACCAGGTTTGTCATTATTTCCTTTTTGTTGTGCTTAGGAAGTTTGGGTTTGATGAGAATTTTATAGCCTGGATTCAAGCATGTGTTGGGTCCCCTTGGATTTCCCCTATGATCAACAAAATACCTACTTCTTTCTTCAAATCTAGTAGAGGACTCAGGTAAGGTTGTCCATTATTTCCTCTCTTATATATAATGGTGGCTGGAAATTTAAGCCGAAACTTGAACATGAATGAAGAATAGGGAAAATTCAAGGTTTAAGCTTCACCAGGGGGGTTAAGGAAATCAATCACTCACAGTTCATTGATGACACTTTATTGCTAGGAGTGGCTTCAACAATAATTGCTAAACATTTTAGGAAAGTTTTGGACAATTTTTTAATGGCCTCAGGAGGAAAACTCAACAATATGAAAAGTCAAATCTATGGTTGGAGTATCTTAGAAGTGCATCTATAGAAAATCTCCAAAGTTATAGGCTTTCCTAGCATGGAATCTTGGGCAAATTTCAAAAATTTAGGAATTCCTATCTCATTGAAAAACCCTCTTCGCAAGTATGGCAAGGGTTATATACAAAATGGAAAAAAGAATCCAGTAGTGGGGGGCTCGATGGTTGAATCATGAAGGTAAGATCACTCTAATAAAATTTGTTCGTTCGACACTTCTATATATCAATGTGCAACCATGCTTGCTCCAAAGGGAATTATGGAATAGATAGCCAAAATATACACAAGTTTCTATGGGAAGGAGGCAAATCAAACAAAAAAAATTCAATTTGGGCAATTGGAAAATCTATGGACTAATGGCATTCTAGGAAAACCATCGTTAGAAAATGTTGAGGAGCTAAGGCCTTTAAAATTTTGGTGCTTAAGGCATGGATATTCGAAACTTTTAGATATTATAGAACGATGCAAAAAAGGAAGATGGTTAGGATGGAGACATATTTCTCCTCCTGAAGAGTTTTTTGTTCAAGTCAATTTACTTTACAAGATGTTAGCGAGGTGTGCACCATTTTACCCTTATGTTCCTGATGACCGAGGTTGGGCTCGAAAGGTTATTCAGTCAAAGAAGGATACATCAGTGGCCTCCAAGACCTTCCTTGTCCCCCAAAATCAAAACTCTTGCAATTCATCTAGCAAGGCGATTCTCTTCCTAAAGTCAACGCTTTATGTCAGGTCTTGGCTCATGGGAAAATATTAATAGATGAAAATTTTCAAAAACAAGGGATACAAGGGTCTTCCAGGTGCATTCTTTGTTGTGAAGTAAATGAATCTATTCCTCACGTTTTCTTTGAGTGTATTTTTTCCAAGTAGGTATGGGAGCATGCAGGAAATCAATGAAAGAGTCACTCTCCTTGTCAGTTGTATGGAAATGTTTGTAGGTTGGAAGCAAATATATACAGGGTCATTTATTAGAAAAAAAATTATCGGATGGATATGGATGGCCCTTCCTAAATTCATCTACTAGGACATATGGATAGCTCCAAACAAGGCGATCTTCCATCAAATGTACCTCTCTCCAAGCGGTGTAATTTCTTTATCATATAGCTTGGTAGCAGAAGTTGTTCAGAATCAAGGTTTAAAACGACTAGATTGGAATGCTATGGATTATGTGGAGAGTCATGGGTTAGTAGTATACTTAACCTTTGGCCAGTGGATATTCAACAAATGATAACTATTAATGAGCCTAAGGATAAGTGGAAGCTTAGAATGAGTGAGGAGGATTTTATCAATAGGTGGTAGAAGTAGAACATATGCATTTTGGTTTTTGACGGGGCTTCAAGAGGTAATCCAAGGGTGGCGGGAGCGGGAGGGGTGATCTATGACCCCAAAGGAGCAAAAAGAACAATTTTTGCTTGGGGGGTTAGGTCGAGCTACTAACAATTAAGCCGAGGTTATGGATTTATTTATGGGTTTGAAGTTAACCAATTCAGAACAATACAAAGACACAATTGTCATAGGAGACTCAAAACTCGTAATCAAAAGTATTTTAAAATGGTTAGGACATAGTCACCACATTTTGGATAGAGAAATATAGAGAATTGTAAAAGAAGAGCAACGATTTCAGAGAATAGAATACTACCATGTTCTAAGGGATATGAATCGTAGGGCGAATACTCTTGCTAAGGAGGCATGAAATATAGAACAAGGCATGCTAAAAGAAAACCAAGCCCAAAATCGAAATTACCTCCCTTAAGCATATGCTTAGTTATAAAAAATAATTGCCCCCCCCCTATATCATTAACCATATTTATGAATACCATTGAGAATTGAATCCAACACATGTGTCACTCATATAAGAAGTATAGTGCATGATAGCCAGTTCAAACCGTTACATGATTTTCCCTGGCTTGCATTTAGGACAAGGGGTGAGCGACCTTTTCAATTGTATCTTCATCTAATTACTTATGTAGATGGGAAATTTCTCCCACGCTTGTATCCCAAGGTTATCATGGCGGTCGAGGAGTATAATGCAGGTCTTAACACTGTGGGAAAAACTGTTCATAATTGCTTGGGAGGCGAATGGATTTCCATGAGCAATGGGATCTAGTTGAATGCAAGGTGCTTCTTTGTGCCTTGTTCAAGATTGAATCTCCCCTTTGGCAATTCTATTGGCGCGAACGTGGGTGGATTTGGTTAAAATTCATGGAGGTCGTGGTTTTGTGTGAAGTTTTACTGGTGTGTGGTCATGTGTCGACGAAAATGTGGCACAACCACAAACCCCTATGTCCCTGCAATGGGTGTGAGCTGCAGAAAATAAATAGGAAGCTTTGGGTCCAAAACACAACTCTCTTGGTCATCAAGCACAATTTTTCCCGCATTGAGGACAAAATTTGGGAACAAGAGGAAAAGAGAAATAAAGAGATACTGATAATTTCAGAGGTGGTGAATACCTAGGATAAGGCCATCCAAGACTTGAGGAAGGAAAACGAGTCACTGTAGTAGAACGTAACAACTTTGTCCAGTATCCATATTGGGAATTAGAGTCGGGAAGCAAGTGCAACGACATCAACAACAACACTCGATGGAAACCTAGTGCCGCAAATAACCCAATTGTTAACCCCAAAAGCAAAAGGACACCTTCTAGTGGACACCAAACTTGAGCTCTTTTAACTCTTCGCTTAAATGTTTTGCAAAGTTTCTATGTATCTTGGAATTTATGTTATCTATGTTAGGCTCTATACTTGTAAGTATTTGAGGAAAAATACAATCTCATTGACTTTTCTCTACGTTAGTAGAGACAATTTTATATATTAAATGAGTGATTTTTGGTTATGTAGTGAAACAATCTTGTACATCTTTGTTATTCAACTTAGCTACAACTTTTTGATGATATAAATTACAACCGTTTCTATTTAAAAAAATGCAAGCTTAGAGTAGGTTCTATGGCACAAACCTCTTTTGATAATTAGGAAGCCTGGAATTAGGTAGGTATTCATATAAGGATATGAAAGATACCATAATCAATGGCAAAAGTTAATTGGGTTACTTAAAAAAAAGTTTTGATAATTACGAAGTCTGCTGGAATTAGGTAGGTATTCATGTAAGGATATGAAAGATACCATAATCAATGCCAAAAGTTAATTGGGTTACTTAAAAAAAAAGACGATGCGTAGTTTTTGCTATCAAAAAACAAAATAAAGATAAAGAATGCCGCCCATTTTTTCATCATAATTATCATTATTATGAGGTTATAAAATATGTCAAAAGACGATATTATAATTATGAAAGTTACAAAATAATTATGAGGATACAAAATATATGAAAGTTACAAAATAATTATGAGAATACAAAATATATGAAAGTTACAAAATAATTATGAAGTTACAAAATATATGAAAGGAAGATATTATAATTACGAAAGATACAAAATATGTTAAAAATAAAATATTATAATTATGAAAGTTACAATTTTTTTTTATGTAAAATAAAAAATATTAGTTAAAAGATTTTATAGAGGACAATTAAATTATTGATAATCAATCCTACTTATATTATTTGTTTATTTATTTCATTAATAAATTAAATATAATTATAATACTCTTATATCTTTACCTTGGTCACAACTTTTTATACAATTATTGATAATCAATCCTACTTATATTATTTGTTTCATTGGTAAGTTAAATATAATTATAGTACTCTTATATCTTTACCTCGGTCACAACTTTATATACGTTTATAGAAATGTTTTACCTTGGTCACAACTTTCTATACAATTATTGATAATCAATCCTATTTATATTATTTGTTTCATTTGTAAGTTAAATATAATTATAGTACTCTTATATCTTTATCTTCGTCACAACTTTCTATAAGTTTATAGAAATGTTTTATGGGTAATCAATCCTACTTATATGATTTGTTTAATTGGTAAGTTAAATATACTTGTATTACTCTTATATCTTTACCTTGGTCACAACTTTCTATAAGTTTATAGAAATGTTTTATTTTTCTTTGATTTTTTTATATGAACATAAATGGATTTTACTTTTGACTATCTACATAACATCTCTTACCATGCACACTTTTAGGTAATTGGGGTTGTGTAATGTAAATTTTCAGGAAACTGGGGTTGTGTAAAGTAAATTTTGGTTTTTGGTAATTGGGATTATGTAATGTAAATCTTTCAGTATTATATTAATTGATAGTTTGCAATGATGATTGTGTTCAACTGCTTTTAGAACTTTTCAAAATGTTTTGTTTATCTCACAATTTGAAAATAGAGGTTTGATATTTTATTTTTGTGTTGTATATGGATAATATATACGTGTTTTTATCTATCTATGCATTTTCCATTTATTAGTTTATGTGTGCTACAATTTGGATGGTATTGGTTATTGATTCCACTTTACGTTTTTCATTTTTAATAATCTTAATGTCTTTATCTTTATATTTTACAAGTAGGATTTATATGGTTGATGTCGCCTAGTATCACTTCAGTTCATTCACTTTGTTCATTTCATTCTTAAATTTAATTCTTATATGTTTGCATTTTTTTCCTTCATTGAATTATTTACATCACCATTTGATTGCTAATTAAAGTGAGTTTAATTCTTGTACCTTGTATTGAGTTCATTCTTATATGTTTGTATTCATTTTTAATAATCTTAACGTCTTTATCTTTATATTTTACAAGTAGGATTTATATGGTTGATGTCACCTAGTGTCACTAGAGTTCACTCACTTTGTTCATTTCATTCTTAAATGTAATTCTTATATTTTTTGTATTTTTTTTCCTTCATCTAGAATTGTTTACATCACCAATTGATTGCTAATTAAAGTGAGTTTAATTTTTGTACCTTGTATTAATTTTCATCATTTCCTTTTTTTTTTAATCTAAAAACACATCTATATCATCACATTATATACAAAAAGTAATTACAACAGTCTTTGGTGGGGCCTGCTTCAAGAGAAACCAAATCCCTCACCAGTTGAGCATCATCAAACTTGTCTATATTATCCTTAGTAGACCTTTTATATACTGATTTACAAAAAGAAGTCATTAACAAAACTATTGCTCATCTTAGCATTTGAAAGCCCTTAGTGTGCATTTTTTTGAATTGTGGAAATAAGAGCAACTTTGTTTTCAAGCATAATACAATGTAAGAGAGGATTCACTACAAAAGATGGAAATGATTCATATCATATTTCAGAAATTGATTTGGATCTTTAACTCGACCTCATCATACATTTTAGTGACGATGGCGTGCATATCATGGAAATGTCAAATACAATGTTAGAGGACAGTTTTGCAAGAAAACTATGTGCATTTGGTGATGTGTCAGGGAAATCTAAGGCATGGGTTTTGTGGCCAGCACAAAAAACTATAGACCATCATTGATGGTTTCCTTATACTATGTATGAGAAATATTTGGCATGCATTTTGGTAAGGCCTTAGAGACCTTTTTTTACATGGTGTAAAGTGAGTGTAGATTTTGAGTACTTTTACACAACATCAAGTTTTAAGGGTCAAATTGAAAGGTTGGAAATGTCGAAAGGTAAGGAATGAGAAAATACACTTTCTCCTATTTGAATCACTCAATTTAGCCAATAAATGAACCCTGGGTAAGCAATTTAGTGAAGCAATGCAATTTTGGTCAATTTCAGTGAAAAATACAAAAGTTGTCGACTTGGCAAATTCGATACGTGCAAATGGAGTTGAATTGGAAAATTTTGAGATATTGGTTTTGTCATAAATGATAATATCTATATATTTTAGGTGTTTCTTTCTCAAAAGGACACTTGTAAAAATTTTGGTGTGCATTTTTACAAACCCTCTCACCATATTTGTACCATGCTTGTAACAACAAACTTAAAATTTTGAGAAACTAATGCAAATTTGACATCCTTGGTGAGATTTTAGAAACCCTTGGAATATGAAATGTTGAATTTGAACATTTGGTAGATGAAAGGTCAAAATACAATGAGCACAAGCATAAATATGAAATTTGTGAATGAACAAAGGATCTTTTGCTCTCTATTAATTTGAGTTTTTGTAGTGTTGATTGTTGCGGGATCCAAAAAACTATACATAAATTTTATGAATTTAATGAGGCCCAAGAACATTAGCCATTTACTCAATAAAATTTACAAAATTTGTTTTGAAGGTTATTGTTATAATTGTTTTATGATAACATATATTTGTGTGTAACATCTAATTAATTTTTTTGCATTTAGGGCTTTGAAGCTTTGTTGTATACTATGTGTTTCTACTATGTGACAAAAGATTTTAGAATGTAATATTTTCAAATATGTGTGCGCACACAAAATAAAATTGGGATAATATGGAATGGTTGCAAAATCAAGGCAAATTAGGACACAAAGTTATTTATATAAAACTATGTTCCATTTTATGTAGAGTGGAATCACTAATGATTGCACTAACAAATAATAATAATTCTTGAGGTTAGCATTAAAAACATAATAAAAAAATAAAACAAAAAATTCAAATAACCAAAAAGTTATCTTCTTGTACCTCTATTTTATAATCATTTCAATTAAATGGTTTTTTGATTTCTCTATTTTATAAATTTTACAAGGAATTTTGATGTAGTAATGATTTATAAGTACATCTTTGAAATTCAAATATTTAGGACCATGGGTTTTAGAGGTGTTATCTTGTAATCCATTCCAATAACCAATGTGAAATGATGATTATTGCATTCAAAGATATATTCATTGAGTGTGAAAAATTTGTATGTAAATTATTATATTTGTTAAAGATTAGGTATATTGTAATCGTTTTGGTGTCAACTCAACTTTGGCTTGTAATTAATTCGTCGAATTGTGAATTTTTTGCAAAAGTTAAACATTAGAGTTCGACAAAAAACAATTTTTGAATATCTTAAAATTCTATTTATCTCGTGTTTGATTGGTTGAATGCGTGGGCTTTGTTTGATTTGCCAATTTTTTTTATCTTATTATGGACTACACTGAGAAAAAATTTAAAAAAAAAATAATAAATTGATTGGTATGTGGTGCAAGCTGCAATGAATTAGGGCTTGGTTGGTCATAGTGTGCTAAGTTGGAGAATTGACAATGTTAGTGCAACATTAATCGATGAATTTAACAATGGTCAACTCGTTTAGACAGTGGGCGCGTTGTTGGTTGGTTTGGAACCTGTGATCTGTCCTTTCCTTCATCGATTGTGTGCTACGTTCCAAAGGAAACTTTATTGCACCTGTCAAATGTAATCTCGGGGATACAGATTACATTTCCAAGGAGGTTTGGATATTACAACTTGTACCTCATATTTGACATTCAGATCTGAATGTGGTTATAGAGATTGCATTGTGGGTGAGTGTTAAATGTTGGTTTATGCTTGCCATATTGATTACAGAGAGCGATGATTTTTCTCTCGGTAATTCCAAAATTGGGTGAATGTTAATCTTTCGTCTCCCAAATTTGTGTTGCGCTAAGAACTCATGTTGTCAACTGCTAAGTTGGGCATTGTTGATATGGTGGAAGGATTGTAGGTTTCCATTGCTACAACTGGGTCGGTCGTGAGGTAAGCCTCATCGTGCACTGTATTCATTTTATTTTTATGATCAAATGTTGCAACTATTTGATGAGTTGGTATTTTAGAGATGGATTTGTAGTTAGATGTTGTTCCTAATTTATGATACTAGGTCAATTTCTAAGTTGGGAATTGTTGATATGGTGGAAGGACTGTAGCTTGTCATTGTTGTAATTAGGTCGGTAGTTGCTTGTGGATTTTGGAGGTATAGTTGAAAACCTCTGATGTAATATATCATGTTATTTGAGGTAAGGCTCATCGTGAACTGTATTTGTTGCTATTTTATGATCAAATTTTGCAAATATTTGATGAGTTGGTGTTTTAGAGATGGTTGTTTAATTAGAGTTGTTCATGTAATTTATGATAGTAGGTCTTGTTTTTTTTTCTCTCTTCTTTTTAGAGAATAGAGACAATTAGGTGAAATTTTTGCGTCGTAGATTAACTTCTCTCAGTGAGCCTTGTTGAAGTTGGATTTAGGTGTCCGATATTTCAGAATTCCTTTTCCCCAATAAAGAAAAAGCCAAAGGATTCAAACATTATCTTGCCATCAATAATTTGGATTCCATTATGAATGCCCTCTATTTGTTGCTTGACTAAAAGTCTGCAAAGCTACACAAGATTTTCCAGTATAGTTTACAGATAGCCTCTTCGTTTTATGGTACTTTTTTATCATGTACGTACTGAAATGTATTTTCCGGGAAGTTGCTACATTGGGAGAATAATGCATTCACTAAATGCCACTGACAAGGCTCTATTCATTATGAAGATTAAAGACAATATTCTTGTTTCCCAGTTCGGAAGACGCTCAGAAGCTACACCTCGTCTCCACCAACGTAAACCATTTTTCGATGAAATTGCCCGTCAAAGGCTATCGGGCTTACACTGCGAGATTTGGCATCAAGTCATTATTCTTTTGTGAGATTTGGTATTAAATCAATTTCCTCCTTAACACTTGAGTTAGTTGGTGTTTGTTTTTATGAAATGTCTTCATTTTCCAAATTGTTGGTTTAAGGCTGTGTCAATGCACCATAATATTAATAGGGTTTATTGTTAGCTAGAGATTCATTAACTATTTAAAACTCCAGTACTAATTGTACCCGAATTTGTGAAATATTCTACTGTGGTCATGGAGGTTTGATATTGTTTTCACTTTTCAAGGGTTCGATCTGAGTCAATATACAAGAAATAACCAACCCTTTACATCATCAAATTCTCCACTAGACTTTTAACTAAGACAACTATTCTTTTAATTGCTTCCACAATAGGGAAATGAATTATTCTTTTAACCTCTATTTTTATTGGTTATGGAGTGAAGGAACGATTTTCTCCCTTTAGAAGTTAACAATGACATTATAGGCTTAATATTTACACAGTATATACAACATATTCTAGTTGTATAGGTCAATACTCTCACTGGGCTAACTTAGGGACTTAATAGGATTTATATATTGGACGTTTGACCTTGTAAAAGAATTAAACTCACATTGAGGGACATTCACATAATGTTTGAGAAAAAATTTCATACTAGTTGTCATCTAATCTATGATACATATGTATTTGTTTATGAATACAAGAGCTATGCTTTGTGTATTCAATGTTACAATGTAGCTTGCAGTATTCAATTTTCATTTCTCCAATATTGTGAGTTTAAATATGTGTGTACCTCCAGTTAGTAAGGGCATGCATATAACCTGTTGCAGAGAGAATTGTCTGGCTTGGTGATGCAGGGATTATGCAGGTATTTTTTGAGGGTCATAACTTTTGACTCGGTTATCCGTTTGGGATGGAATTTTACAAGGAGTTGTGTCTCGATGAGTTCACTTCCGTACCGAGTCGATCCTATACATCAATCATCGTTTCAACACTTTTCCGAGGCCAAATTCCTTCATATAAGGCCTCAAATTGGGGTTTTAGTGTTTTTACGGGGATTTTTAAATTTTTAATTATCAATTATTTCTTAGTTTATGAACTTAATCAGAAAAGTGAGTTGATAAATAGTGTCACTCTAGTTAGCTCTTAGTTATTGTTCAGTTTTAGAGTCATGCGAGAATTCCTAAAATCAGTTGTTTTTCCAAAGTTAGTTGTTTTTCTAAAATTAGTTGTTTTCGAAAATCTCAGGTAGTAGCTATAAGGGGTTGAACTTCCATTGTAATAGTTAGTATGGAGAAGGAATAAAAGAGAGTTATTTTCCATTCTCATGTGTTTGCATGGTTTTTATATCCTGTGAATGAATCTAAGTTTATTGGTTACATCATCTAGTATCAGAGTAGGAAGATGGTTGGGAGAGGAAGAGGAAGAGTAGGTTATCTTACTTAGATGCACAGAGATATGAAAAACCTCCAAAGGCAAGTAAAATATCTTACAAACGTGTTGGATAGTCAGAGAATAATACAAAGAGAAGTGTCTAATGAGGGGACAGTCTGAGAATATGTAGATCAACATACAAAACATGAAGAAGAACAATTAAAGCGCATGACTTTTGAAGAAATGATGCTCAGGGATCTAGAAGGGAGAAATGATAGGATCAAGATGGAAGTTTCAGAATATACAGGGAATCTTAAACCAGAGGAGTTAACAGATTGGTTGAAATCCATGGAATTGTTTTTTGAATGGCAACCTATGCCATAGGAAAATAAGGTGAAATTTGCATGCACCAAGTTGAAGGGTCACACCATGATCTGGTGGGATCATGTGTAGAAAGACAGAGAAGAAAAAGGAAAATATAAAATTAGGACCTGGAGCAAGATGAAAAAAAATTGTGAGAATTTGTTTTTCCTCTAGACTATGCCCATAATTTTTTTTCGTAGATTTCGAAACTTGAAGAAAAACCTGTCAACCATGGAGGAACTCAGAAACGAGATTTATCAGTTGTCCATTCGCGTGGATCACCAAGAAACTAATGAACAACTTGTTGCAAGGTATGTGAATTGTTTAAAATTTCTATTCAAGATGAATTGAGTATGCATAGGGTTCACAACGTGGAAGAGGCATACTAATTAGCCTTAAAGGCTAAGGAAAATCAAAACCAACAATTTTCTCAAAGGAATAGAGGAGCAAGGAGGGGTACATCGTCTCCCTCACGAGGTGGTTTTAAATATGGCAGAGGTGAATCATCCCAAGGAGTTGAGAAAGTAGAAGATACTCGACAAGATAACCTGAATCAACCACGAGGCAGAGTATTTTAGAGGGTATAGGTTATGGTGGTGGAAAACAAGGACCTTATGTGTTTTTTAGGTGTGGTGTAGAGGATCATCGAGCATTTGAATGCTCAAATTATAACATGCAAGAGCCGAAGTAAGGACAAAAACCTAGTTTGAACTTGGTCCAAGATGAGAATGAAGAAGAAGGAGATGAATATGAAGTCTCTCCTGATATGGGGGAGAGTCTCATGATATGGAGGTCAATGGTGATTCTCAAAAAAGAGCAAAGGTAAAGTAGCAACAATGAATATTCTTGGCTTCAAACAAATATTTTTCTAACCAGATGCACTTCCAGGGGAAAGGTATGTCAAGTTATTGTTAATATTGGCAGTTGTGAGAATATGGTTTCCAAAGAGATGGCAGATAAGTTGAAATTGCATTGTGAACAACATCCCCATCCTTACCAAATTGCATGGTTCAAAAAGGGGAACGAAGTCACCATTAATAAAATATGTTTGATCAATTTTTCCATCGGTAAGCCTTGAAAAGATAAAGTATGGTGTGATGTCATTTTGATGGATGCATGTCATTTTTTATTGGGGATGCCTTGAAAATATGACAGAAAAGTCATGCATGATGGAGGAACGAATACCTACACCTTTTGGAAGGATGGATCGAAAGTCATCTTATTGCCCCTTAAGGATGAGGGAAAAGCTGAGAATATATTGTCAGAAAGTGTGTTAAGGAAATGAAGGCAATGGGATTTTGCTATGCATTAATAGTGCAAAAAGGAGTCGTGGAAGACATACCAATTCCTATTGAAGTGGTCAAGTTACTAGAAGAATATGTTGATGTTATCCCTAATGAACTACTTGATGGTCTTCCACCAAAGAGGGATATTCAACATCACAATGATCTAATCCCACGATCATCTTTACCTAATCGGGTAGCCTATAGGATGATTCCTACACAACATGCAAATCTCAACCGACAAGTGACATAACTTATAAAGAAAGGTTTGGTAAGAGAAAGCATGAGTCCATGTACTGTACCAACATTGTTGACTCCCAAAAAGGATAATACATGGAGGATGTGAACAGATAGCAGAGCAATCAATAAAATTACCATCAAATATCAGTTTCTTATACCGCGCTTGGACGACATGATCGATGTGCTAGCCGGAGCTAAATATTTTAGTAAGATTGATTTACAAAGTGGATACCAACATATATGGATTCACGAAGGGGATGAATGGAAAACTACCTTCAAGACTAGGGATGGACTATATGAATGGATGGTGATGTCATTCGGGTTGTCCAATGCACCTAGTACTTTCATGCGGTTGATGAATGTCGTGCTTCAACCTTATATTGGTAAGTTTTTTGTCGTTTATTTTGATGACATCCTAGTTTTCAGTAACAACAAAGAAGATCACTTGCAACATTTAAAATATATATTGGATGCATTGATAAAACATCAACTTTATTCAAACCTAAAGAAATGTAGGTTCCTGCAAGAAAGTTTGGTATTTTTGGGTTTTGTCATCTCGAAAAAATGATTCAAGATGAATTCAGAGAAGGTGGGGGCAATTTTGGAGTGGCCTAGTCCTAGGAGCATAACAAAGGTAAGAAGTTTTCATGGGCTGGCTACCTTTTACTAAAAAATTATTCAAAATTTTAGCAATATTATAGCACCCATAACATATTGCACCAAAGGAAAAACATTCATGTGGACCATTGAAGCTAAGGAAAGTTTTAAGTTTCTAAAGAAGAAGGTAACTGAGGCACCCATATTAGCCTTACTGGATTTTGATAAAGTGTTTGAGGTAGATTGCGATGCTTCACATGTAAGCATTGGAGTTGTACTTAGCCAAGCAGGTAGACCAATTGCATTCTTTAGTGAAAAGTTGAATGAGGTAATAAATAACTACTCCATATATGATGTAGAATTTTATGCAATTGTGCAAGCATTGTGACATTGGAGGCATTATTTAGTGTCGAAAGAGTTTGTGTTATTTACCGATCACATTGCATTAAAATATGTAAACACCCAAAATAAATTGAACAATAGACATGCAAAATGGGTCTCTTTCTTACAAGGCTACACCTTTGTTTTGAAGCACAAATCGGGATGACAGAATCAAGTTGCAAATGTTTTGAGTCAACACACTGTTCTTTTGACAACCATGGAAAATCAAGTAATTGGGTTTGTTGCATTAAATGATCTCTATGCATCTGATAATTATTTTCAAGAGATTGTGGAACAATTGAAGAATCTAGTCATTGAGAACATGGATCTTAATCAGGGTGAATATTTTATTGCAAGATGGCTACCTATTCAAAGGAAAACAACTATGCATTCCATTTGGTTCAATAAGGGAAAATATTATCAGAGACCTTCGTAGTAGTGGTTTAGCAGGACATTTTGGAAAGGATAAGACACTAGCCTTAACCATAGATAAGTATTACTAGTCGAAGATGAAAAAGTATATAACCAGGTATGTGGCACAATGTAGGATTTGGAAAATGGTTAAAGGACACTCACAAAACACAAGTTTTTATATGCCATTACCAGTGCCCACATGCCCATGGATAGATCTGAGCATGGATTTTTTGTTGGGGCTCCCAAACACCAACAAGGTAATTATTCTATTTTTTGTTGTTGTTGATAGGTTCTCTAAAATGGCCCATTTCATTGTTTACTAGAAAACTAGTGATGCATCGAGGGTGGAAGAATTGTTTTTTTCAAAAGTTGTTAGAAATTGCATGGGGTTCCAAAAACTATTACCTCTGATAGAGATACTTGGTTTTTGGGTCATTTTTGGAGGACTTTATGGAAGAAAATGGGGACTAAATTATAGTTCAGTAGTGCCTATCACTGCCAAATAGATGGGAAAACTGAGGTAATAAATCGGAGTTTGGGAAACCTGTTACAGAGTATTGTTAGAGAGAATTCCAAGCAGTGGGATTTGGATTTACCTCAAGTAGAATTTGCCTACAATAGTTCATTGAATAGATCTACAGGTAAATCTTCATTTTAGGTTGTTTACGGTAGAAATCCTAAGGGTGTCCTAGATTTGGTGCAACTACCACTGGGGGATAGGATCAATGATGATGGGGAAGGATTTGTAGAACACATTTAACAGTTGCAACAACATGTGAGACAAAAATTGTGGGCCAACAATGAACATAAAAAAATTATAAAAGATGCTCATTGACAATACCAGGTATTCAATGAAGGTGATATGGTGATGGTTTATTTACGGAAAGAATGGTTTCCTAGAGGAACCTACCACAAATTGAAGTATAATAAAATTGGTCCTTGCAAGATTCTCAAGAAAATCAATGACAATGATTATAAGGTCGATTTACGAGTTGAACTCGATATCTCCCATGTGTTTAATGTTTCTGATTTGTATAAATTCCATGGGGACGATCTGGGTGATGACAGTGAGACAAAGGTGGATTCGAAACAAGCCATTCTGAGCAAGAAAAATGAAAAGATTATGCATATTTTAGATAAGA
This sequence comes from Picea engelmannii, assembly GCA_009831015.1. Classification (NCBI taxonomy): domain Eukaryota; kingdom Viridiplantae; phylum Streptophyta; class Pinopsida; order Pinales; family Pinaceae; genus Picea; species Picea engelmannii. The sequence goes on from ML782196.1 coordinate 131,830, forward strand.
AGACCCTTCATACTCGGCAAGGCCAATACAACCCATATATGGTCCAGTGGGAAGGCGTAACACCAGCAGAGAGTACATGGATTACAGAGGGGGACTTTCTAAACCTAAATAGCGATAAGTGGCAACAGTTTGAAGACAGTAACTTCCAGGAGCTACTTTCTTTTCAACCAGAGGATATTGATGCAGGAATTATGCAGGGATTTTTTTAGGGTCATAACTTTAGACTCAGTTATCCGTTTGGGATGAAATTTTACAGGGAGTTGCGTCTTGAAGATTTCATTGTCATGTTGATCTAATCCTTCAAATCAGACATCATTTTGACACTTTTCCAGGGCCAAATTCCTTCATATAAGGCCTCAAATTGGGGTTTTAGTGTTTTTACGAGAATTTTAAAATTTTTAATTATCAGTTATCTCTTAGTTTATGAACTTAACTGGAAAAGTGAGTTGAAAAATAGTGTCGCTCTAGTTAGCTCTTAGTTATTGGTCAATTTTAGAGTCATGCAAGAATTTCCTAAAATCAACTACGTTTCCAAAATTAGTTGTTTTCGAAAATATCAGGTAGCACTTATAA
>ML782196.1:133136-154707 GCA_009831015.1 Picea engelmannii
AAATGTGATTTATAACATATTCTCAACATATATTTTCGAGTGATTCATCCGTGAAACAAATATTGTAATCGCCTCGACATCAACCCAACTTCGACTTTTAATTAATCCGTCGAACCATGAATTTTTCTCAAAGGTTAAACATTAGAGTTTGGCAAAAAAAAAAAACAATTTTCGAATATCTTAAAACTATATTTTTCTGGTGTGCAAAAAATATATATTATTATACTTGTTGAAGGCTAGGTACATTGTGATCGCCTCGACATAAAAAAAAATATAAATAAATTATCACGCATGCCAAAGGCTAGGAACATTGTGATCGCCTTGACGTCAAACCATGTCATTATGAATGAAGAGGATGTCACAATAAACATAAAAGAAACTAGAAGCATGGTAGATTATCCCAAAGTCCACATAAAATATTAATTTAGACAACAAATGAGATATCTATGCATCACTAACACTGAATATATGTTTGCAAGTTAATAAATCCTTAGATCATCCCTTACAACTCATACAAAATCAATCTCTTACGTAGTTGCAAATTCTTCACAATTTCCATAAAGTGAATATGTAACTCCCAGGTGAATGTGCCCTCCAAGAGTGGTGTAAAATGGTTTTATAACTCCTTCAACAAGTGCGCCCTCTTGTAAATCTAGAAGAGTGAACAACAATGAGTTCCCAATAATAGATTATGCAACTGTTGATTTAACACTAGGTGTGACAGGTACACTTAATTATGGGTTGTGGTGGGAAAATAATAATAATAATAATAAATTCATTGGTATATGGTGCAATCTGCAATGAATTTAGGCTTGGTTAGTCGTGTTATGTTAAGTTGGTGAATTGAAAACGCTAGTGCAACATTAAGTGTTGCATTAAACAGTGGCCGACTCGTTTAGACAGTGGACATGTTGTTGGCCGGTTTGGAACCTGCGATATGTCCTTTCCTTCATCATTCTTGTGCTACATTGCGAAGGAAACTTTATTACACTTTCCGAATGTAATCATGGGAATACATATTACATTCCCAGGGTGGCTTTTAGATTACAATATGTGCCTCCTTTTTGACATCCAGATCTAAACGTTGTTTGTAAAGATTGCATTGTGGGTGAGTGTTAAATGCTAGGTTATACTCGCACATTGTAACCAATGTAGTGTTGGGTTAATATATGTTTTCTGCAATTGTATTACATTGGGAGTTGTCGATGTCATATGATCAAATAATCTAACCTTCGAAGATTTACACCCTTCTACATTTACTTGTGCAAACACGCATCGGCAAGGGTAGTCTTTACTATTCCACGTAACCCAAGAAAGACAATTGCTACTGCATTTGCATCACTTTTCCATTCCAAGAGTTCAATAACTAATTGCGTTGGTTTTTCAATTCCAATAGTTTTAACAATATTTAACAGATATACCAGAAGCTCTTGTACATTGAAAATTTATAAAAATATTTACAATAATTCATTTGTCTTGAACACCAACTTTTTGTTGAACACCGAAATCGTATTCAAAATTAATAAAAATATAAACGATTTGGATTTGTCTTTTCTCATATGGAACATTTACTTGAGTAGGCTAAATCCATTACACGTTTTTTCGCAATTTTCTGATCTACTTATGTTTTTAAAATTGGAGCCATTCTTTTTTAAAAATTGGAACTCTTGCATATAACCATTCGGCCTTGTAGAGTCTTGATAACATTAGTCTATCTAACTACATTTGAATAAAAAAACAATTGATAATAGTGAAATTATGAAGGTTTAATAAAAGACATGTATCCCCTCGTACAATAATTCCTTTAATTTGAAGATGTCTCTTGAATTGCAGGACCAGTAAGGTCAAGTGGCATTGATTCTCACAAAGTTTTTGTCGTCTTCAAAATAGAAATGAAATATCGTTAAGTTAAATGTGTTTTTTATTTTATAGTCTCTGCTATAAATAATAATAATAATAATATATCATGTAGATTATAATATTATAATATACCTTCTTCTGGCCAAGGATGCATTGTCACAACACTCATTGTGAGGAGAAATTAAAAGAAATGTCCAGTGCATATGTTGATGATTCATGTAAAGTGCTTATAAGGGTGGCTAGCATTACAATAGCAATAACTCTATCTTGGTTTTAATGACAATTGGATCTATTTTTGTTAATTACTACAAGAATATGGATGTACCTCTTTTATTTAAGCGTGAGTTTTTTTTTCTTTTTTCTTTTTTTACCTGAAGTAATTATACTCATGCATACTATAAGAAAAATATGCTTGTGTAGAAGGAATTTTAATTATGTGGTGATATATATATATATATATATATATATATATATATATATATATATATATATATATATATATATCAAAAGAATGATAAATATGTAAAGGTAAATAGTTAATTATTAATATATATATGAATATTTTGTGAATGTTGATAATGTTTCACTGTGTATGAGGTTTTGAAATGCCCCGTTTCGAGTGGATGTTTCACCCATCATCAGGGACAACAGAAAGCTTGGAAGTAGTGAAAAGAATGTTGAGGTATGTATTTAAATAGGTGGGACTCAAAATGATCATTGAATTAGAATATGGGGAGAAAGTAGTGGAAATGATGAAAATGCTCGTTGAGATTCAAAGGTAAGATTAATATTTAAATAACATTTAATTAAAAATACGAATTTATCGTTGAGATTACAAAGGTAAAATTAAAAGGAAATTATTATGATATAATATAAAATATTATAGAAAGGAGAATAAAGAAATGATAATGCATTATAATAATATAACAATAAGATGAAGGGAAGGAAATGTTTTGATAAATCTAAAGGTGGTAGAGTAGATTACTAGAATGATGAAGAAAGGTAATATCATGAAATAATATATTATGGAAATGAGAGTAAATAAATGAGAATAATATAAAAATATGATGAAGGGAAGGATATGTTTTGATAAATCTAAAGGTGGTAGAGTAGATTTTCATAAAGATAAAGAAGAGTAATATCATGAAATAATGTATTAAAGAATCAAAATATAAATATTTAAGGGGGGTTTAAACTAGAATAAACTTAGGGTAAAAGAAGAGGAAAGGGAAGGTTATCGCGGAAAGTTAGAAGGTGGCGAGAAACCAGAGTGACGCGAAAGGGAAGGGGGGACAGGGTGGGTAATGGTAGAGACTTGACGAAGGAAACCTAATGATTAAGTAGGTGAATGGTGGGTTTCCAAGATTGGCTAAGTTTGTAGCCATCTTCGTGATTGAAATTATTAGGATTTTTTCTATTTCAAGAGCTTTGCGAATGATCCCAGAGGAGTAATGCGAGGTTGAGGCTAGGATTTTGGTTTGGTCAAAGCAGATGAGATGTTTGAATTTGAGGGAGTGTTCAACGATAGTTGATTTGGAGATTCTGTTGTGGGAGGTATATTTATAAGAACAACAATATGTTAGGTGGTCAATTATTTATATATATATAAGTTTACTTCTATATTGCAACTAGTATGTGTGTCACTTATTGACAATCTTTTGGTTTTCTTGATGGAAAATTTGTGTTCCTACCATGGAAATATTGACATGTTGCGATTTTGGCTTGTTGTAGAAAGTTGTGGGATCCAGTGAAAAGGTGTATGGAATCTTCCAAAAAAATTCGCTCATTACAAAAAAGAAAAATAAAATTGCAGTATCAAATACATACATGTGCATATACTTTTAAGCATGTTTTATATGGCAATTGCATTCATATAGTTTAATGTAAAATATCTCTAATTGATTTTTTTCCCCTCGTTTTTGTGCCTATATCATATTATTAAATAGCCTTGTAGACTAATTGTCGGCATATTGCAATTACAGTTTATATGATTTCAAATAAATGACCAAGCACTGTCAAATGCTATATGGATTATATTAGTGGTCCAAGAAAACGATATAAAATGGATACAAAAAATCCACGGTCAATGATAGAAATTGGTATTGTGCTAGAAAGATATGGCTTCTTTCGCTTAGAAAACTTTTCATATGTTGAAGGAGATTGCTTGTTTAATGCATTATCGGTGCTACTTCATTTTAGATGCACATCAACAAAAAATAGAGAGGGTACAATAGAATACTTTAGGACATACTTGAAAAAACAAGATACAAAAGCAATTGCATCTTATCAAATCGAGCTTAATAGGTATTCATTGATATAAATGCATAATATTAGTGATCGAGAAGAATATTTGAATAAGATGTCTAGATCAACAACAATTAAGATAGTAGACAATAGAGGTCTGCGACGATATTTTTTGTGTACACATCAAACTACTAAGAATGCCAATAAGAGTTTGGTTGAAAATTTGAATGAAAAGCTACTTGCATTTCAATTTAAACATGTCTACAAACACTTGTGACATATTGTTTCATGATGAAAATCCACTTGCTGGACATTTTGAGTCACTATTATGCAAAAAAAACTATTCACAGTTCTCCTACTCTTGAAGAAAACAAAGTAAATGGAGTACATATTTTTGAAAGTACATATGGTGAGAGTTCTTTCGAGACACTATGTCGATTAAAAAGTAACGAATACAATGTATCTTGTTTGTGGGGAATAATGTCACAAACATTTTGTAATGCAATAATGCAAAATGATGCATTTGCAATTAGATGCATTCACCAATATATTAGTGACGACATAGTTAAAAAAAATACCAAAAATTGCAAATTGGCAAGGGTACATGATACAATTAGCATTTCCTTATAAAGAAGGATATATTGATGGTTAGTTGTTTGTATTTGACTGACTAGAATATTAAATATCAATATCCATTTATGTTCTTCTAAAACAGGGAAGATCAAAGCTTCGACACTTTCTTCTACAGAAGAAGAAAAAGTGTTTGATATAGTCGAAGTACGAAAAAGTGAATTGCATATAGTATATGAACCATTGAAAAATGTGCAAATTCCTATGAACATAGATTCCAAACTTTTTCCCACAAGAAATAAAAGTCGACCAATTTACAAAAAGTGAAAAAAAGTACTTAGAAGTAAATCTGTGCAACAACAATTACAGGATAGACTTGATAAAGACATAAGTGGCCATAGTAATATATTAGCAGAAGGCAAGGGAAATATTCAAACAAGAAAGTCTACAAATGTTGGATAATAATTGAAAAAGGTGGACAAGAAAAGAAAAAACAACAAAGAATCAGTCACAGTTGTAGAAAAAGAGTTCCACAAACAAATCACAGATGTGCCTATTCTTGATTGTAGAATATGTGAGAAAACTTTCTTCCTAAAATATGTTACATCAATCAGACAAGGACACAAACAAGTTCTTTGCAATTATGGAAAAAAAAAGCAAGACAAATTGTAACAGATCATACTAATAATAGTTACATTTGAAAACTTTGCAAGAAAGCATTGGAAAATAATGTAGACGCTAAGTTTGTTGTGCCAAAAAACATTAGACGAAACATAAGCATAAGAATCTTGAAAAAATTGGATGAGCTAGAAGAATGATTAATAGCATTGCGGCTACCTTTCTTGCAAGTAAGAAAACTTGGACAAGGATATAGAAAACCACAATTAGGACTCACTAGAGGAGTTATCAATGTCCCAACATACATTTTCAGACATGTGTTTCCTCGCAACATAAATGAAACTAGGACAATTGCAATAGAAATAAAGAAGATTCTTAGATTAAAAAATGCTTATTCTATTGGGCGCATATGTGCACACATGGTCATGAAATCTTTAAAACGACTATGTAAAACAACACTTTACAAATTGGAAAAAGTAAGAATAATTGATAAATGGGAGCAAGTATTCATAGAAAACAAAGAAGCATATGAAGATGAAACATATATTGAAAGTGAATAATTTGATGAGGAAAACAATGAACCAATGAATAAAATGCTTTAACATGCATTCACTGATACATACAACATCTTTGATATCCACAATAATCAATTAAATGTTGCTCCTGGTGAAGGCTATGTTCCGCTGGGAATTTTCCAAGATAAATACTCAAAGGATATGAGCTTCCCCTCATTATTTTATGGTGAGAAACAACCTGATGATGTAACTAGAAACTTTTCATATCAAAAAATTGTCATGTGGGAAGTATTCCACAAGGAACATGACTTTTCATATCATACAACAAAGCTATTCTATAAAGCAGTACACATTATCCTAAATCAAGTGCTTAGTAGCATATGGATTAGAATAATAAAATGACAACTGAAAGGAAGAAAGACAAAAGAAAGAGATGTAAAGTAAAATCCGAACTTGGACCGCATTTTGAAATCAGATATTGGATACATGGATCTCAAAACAATTTGTACGTCACGATACTATCAACGACATACACACAAGAAAATATATGCAATGATACGACAATTAGGACCACCAACCTTTTTCGTTTCTTTCAGTAGTGTAGAAAATCGTTGGGAACCATTGGTTAATGGACTAAAGGAAATAAAAGACCAAACAAAAAAAACAACTTAACATGGAATAGAAAACAATGAAATTGATTTGTTGATTAGGAATGACCCTGTAATTTGTGCTCGTTACTATAGAAATAAGATATATGTAATGTGAAATTTAATAAGTCGTGACGTTAAGTACTACAAAAATATTGAAGACTTATTTTTCGTTACTGGGTTTCAAAACAGAGGAAGCGAACATGACCATGGATTGCTATGGATAAAAGATGCACCAATATATGGGAAAAATAAAGAGACACAACTTGAGACCTTTGTTGATAAATACTTGTCATGTGATTCGACAACAATTGGAAATGAGTTGAAAATGTAGCAACATCATTGTCATACAAAAAGTTGTAGGAAAAGAAAAAATGTGCATTGTAGATTCAATTTTCCATAGCCCCCAATGAAGACAATGAGGATACTAAAACCTCTAGAATATCACAATGCCAAAACAAATGAAAATGTAGAATTAATATATGAAACAATAAGAGATTCTAAATATGAGAGCACATGTACATTTGATAGTTTCTTAAATGATTTACGTTTAACACAAAATGAATACATCCATGCAATTCAATGTAGCTTAAATCAGAAAATTGTCTTGTTACAAAGAAGGCCATCAGACATATGGATGAATAGTTTTGCACGACATATTCCAAAAATATGGAATGAAAATACAAATTCTCAATTCGTAGTTGATTCAAATGCGACAACAACATATTGTAGCTCCCACATGACAAAATTTGACAAAACAATGACATCAACATTTAAACGCATACAAGAAGAACATGAAAAATCAAATGTCGATATTATGAAAACAATTAATAGACTTGGAAAGGTTTTAGTAAACATGTAACAAATGTCTACACAACAAGTTATACACATTATCCTACCTCTACCACTAAACACTAGTTCAAGAAAGTGTATATTCATAAACACGTCACCAATAGAGCAACGAGTGTTTTTCTTTAAAAAATAGAAAGATTTGCAACGTGAGCCAGATGATTCCGAAGACATAATGTGTTGTTCAATAATTGATTACTACATATGTCGTCTTGAAGCTATCAATGACATATGTTTAGCAGAATTTGCATCAAATTATACAAAAAAGGTAGGAAACGTCGAAATAGTGACAAATCATATGTTATTAAATATGTGAAATTAAACAAGCACAAAGATCTTGAGAATTACTACTAAGAAAAACCGGTACTATATGTTCCATATCGAGTAAATGAAAACATTTTCAAGAAAATATACTCTACATGGGAGCATGCTTACAATTCAGTGATAGAGACTATAAAGGAAAATGAATGAAAGTTTATGCATGAAACAAATTTGACATGGGGTGACCTTTAACATGCAACAAAATAAATTGAAAATAAAGAAGAAAAACTATTCAACATAAACATCACTGATAATGAAAAAAGAACTTCTGAAACATTTGTATTCAAATGTGGCCAACAACTATGAGAAATATGATTTTGAAAATGATTTGCAACATTTCCAGAGCATGGGTAATATAAGAATAGATGCCAATCGACCTTATCACATTGTAAAGCAACCACACATATTAGAGAATTTAGAATTCTTCAATATTAGGAGAAAATTGAGCCAAGAACAAGCTACAATCATGAAGGACATATTAACAAAGAAAAAGAGTGAACCAAACAAACCAGTGCACTTGTTTCTAATAGGTGGTGTAGGAACTGACAAAACATTCACCACCAAAGAACTATTCCAATCGTTGGTATGTTTCTACAATGTAGAAATTGACTATGATCTACTACAATTGAAAGGACTCGTAAGTACATATACAGGAAAGGCAGCGTTCAACGCAGGGGGTGTCACATTGCACTGTGCATTGTATATGCCTTTTAAAAAATCAGAGTACTTTCCATTGAATAGTGGAAAATTGGATAAACTAACAAAACATTTTGAGCAACTCCGTGTACTACTGATTGATGAAGCATATTTGATAAGAGAAACATTCTTATATGGGGTCGACAAATGTCTACAAGAAATAAAGCACACATTAACATCCTACTTTGGTAATGTCGACTTAATATTTTCTAGAGATCTGTACCATGTACAACCCATAAGGGATTCAATGATCTTTGAAGAACCAGACATCAATAAGAAAAACATTTCATACACATTTTGGTGAGATGAGGTCAAGTGCTATCAATTGCAAAGGACAATGCATAAAAAAGATATATATTTATTAGAATCTTGAACAAAATGAGAGTTAACGAACAATCAAACCAGGACATCGAATACATAAATGCTCATTGCCATAGAACACCACCCTTAGATTCGTTATTTCAGTATTTGTTTTTTAGGAACAAAGATGTGAAGAAACATAACAATGAGGTGCTCTCAATAGTCAATGGAGAATTAGTAATCCTTGATGTTATTGATGAACATGAAATCTATAGAGACACAATGGTAACTTATGAGAAAACAATAACATTACCAACAATAATACTACTAAAAACAAATATGTTAGTTGAACTATATGCGAGGAATCACAACATAGAAGACAGATTGGTTAATGGTGTTGATGGAATATTCAAAGAATACACAAAACAAGACAAAGATGTAGATGTTGTTTGGATAGAATTTGTAGATACAACAATTGGAAAATCCCAGAAAAATAAACATTTTCAACTATATCAGCAAGGCATTCAATAAGCATGGACACGGATACTACGAATTGCAAAACCAAATGAAACTCCTAGAAACAAATCACAAATAACTATTTGAAAGCAATTTCCAATGCAATTAGCATGTGCTAGAACAATACATAGAACCCAAGGGATTAATCTAAATGGACTTGCATTTGATCCAACTAGAGTCAGAAGGCATGAACTTGTGTATATAGCATTGACAAGAGTAAAAACAATTGATTCATTGTGCCTACTCAAGCCATTGTCTCAAAATAACTTTCATGTGGAAAACAAAGTGCTAGATGAAATGAATCGTCTAACAACAAATGTGTCATGGATAGTAGGACATTGGAAGACCAAAGTTGTCTATAAACAACTTTTCAATATCTACATTAAACACACGTAGCCTACATAAGCACCTTGGAGATGTAGTACAAGATAAAGATTTGATAGAAAATATGGTTGTTTTCTTTCAAGAAACCCATTTAGACTATCCACCAATTGTTAATGAATTAAGCAGATTCAATATCAATATAGCACATTTTGTGCATGGAGTCCTCACTTGCATAGAAAAAACTATAGAAATAAAACAACAAAAAACTATTCCAATGATAAAGTTGAACTAATTGCATCGAATATACATGCTCAAAAATCAATTTGCATATTCAATATTTGTGTTGCACCTTTTGCATCTATCTCAACAATAGTTGATACAATCTCAATAGCAAAAATTGAAATGGTGCAAAGTGGTTTTGTCTTTGTAGTAATTGGTGATTTCAACATTGACATTTGTTCAAATAATCAAACGAGCAAATTGTTGCAACAATATATGCAATCACTAGAAATGCAAGAAATAACACATAGGCTTTCATGGAAGCAAAACCTTGTTATTGATCACATTTGGACAAATTCGTGAATTGAACAATGTCATGCTCATGTATTAGAATCATATTGGACTGACCACGACATAGTCCATGTTTTGTTGTGCTTTGAGTGAAATTCAGATCATAGTAATATTCTCTTTGAAAGTTACAAAAAATAAATATAATTATATCTATATCATAACTTATTTCAAGAAAATAATAATTTAAATTCTATTCACTATAAAGATAATAAGGTTCTTCGAGTCACAAGTCACATTTACCATGTCAAATGTTTGTTCTTTGATAAAAAAAAAAACACAAATATCCTCATTGCGTTCATATATATTGTCATAGACACATTTGTATCAATAATCAAGTTCTAGAACACCATTGCAAAGATAATTGAAATTGTATTTTAAAGGTAAAGCTTTGTGTCTTATTTTTTTGTAAATTTAAGTTCCATCTCTTTTATTCTTTCTTTTATGATTAGAAAATTCAACATTTTTATCATACAATATAAATGAAAGATACAGAGTTTCCATTGTAGGCTTAGTCAAGCTACTAACAATCTTGCAAGTGAGATTGGCCATTGGATGAAAGAATTGCATTATTGCACGCCTACATGTACACACACTTGTACCCATACTACATGTTATCCTCAATTTCTCTAGTAGAATAGTTGAAGCTAGACACTTTTTGCATTGGAACTTCATTACTATATAGACCTATAGACTATATATTATGAAATATCTAATGGAATAGAGTTTTAAATTTGTTTCTTATACATCAGTACTCTTATATTCATGGAAATTTCATAGATAGAACAATTAGGATGCAAATCCATAAGGAAAATTGCCACTGCGTTTCTAGTTGGTTTCCTATTTTTTTAACAATTTTGCTCATAAACTTTTTGCTTGTTAGCCTATCCAGAAGGATACATGGGTATTTTAAATTGCTCAATGTGCTTAATCATACATTAGTTATTTGATTATGTAGGTAACCTAGTGTGTCAAGGAGCTTGGTACGCTAAGTTTTGCATAATACTAAACTGTAGTTTCATATTTTGTCTCCTACTTTTCAACAATTTCACCTAGTAACCTTTCTAATTTTCTCAATGTGCTTGATCAATCATTGGTGCTTCAATTGTTTAGATATCCTAGTGCATCAAGGAGATTTGTACACTGAGTTGTGTATAAAACTAAAATGTAGTTTCATATTTCACTTTGAACACTCTAGTTCGTTCTATGTGGTGCAATTATGATTTACAACACCAATATGCTTTCACAATCAAAGTCTTCCATGCTACAATGCTAATGATTTATCATCCATATATCATTGTTATAGAATATCTATATAATCAAGTAGAGTTTTAAATTGCTCCTCTCAAAATCCCTAAACTTCATTTTCTAATTGTCTTCTTCAAGGACGCAATAGGATAATGTTCTTATGTTACTACAATCCCTAGAAACTTAGTAAAACCAAACAATCAAATTTAATATCAGATAAAGTTGATGTGATTGGAAAGATGCATCACAACATCAATCTGGTTTCACATCCAAAGTCTTCCATTATGCCATGCTAATGACATGTTTACCATATATCATTGTAACAGTTTATCCAATGCACTTTAGTTTTAAATTTCCCCCTAAAAAAGCCTTAAAATTCATTTTCTTATTGGCTCGTTCTCAAATCCAGTGAAATATAGTTCTTATTTTAATGTAATTTCTGGGAACTTACTAAGACCAAATAATCAAATTCAATAATGGACCAAGTTGATCTCCTTGACAAGAGATCAATACTCTTATATGGATGAACACCTCATGAACATAATAATTAGGATACAAATCCATGAGGAAAATTCCCACTATGTTTCTAGTGACTTTTTTACCTCCTCACAGTTTCATTAAAAAAAAATTGATTGCTAGCATATCCATATGGACACATAAGTCTCCAAAATTCTTGAATATGCTTGATGATACATTGGTAATCTAGCATGTCAAGTGGCATGGTACACTATATTGTGTATAAAACTGGAAACATGATTTCATATTTTTTTTTTTGTTTTTCCACTTCATTTCAGTTTGTGTGTTGCATTTATGCTTTGTAATACTAGTTTACTTTCATAACCAAAGTCTTCAATGCTACTATGCTAATTATTTATTGCAAATGTATCATTGTTACAGAATATCTAATGGGCCAGAGTTTTAAATTTTCCCACTCATAAACCCTAAAATGTACTCTTATATGCATGAACCTATCATAGACAGAATAATTATGATACAAATCCATAAGGAAAAGTATCACTAGGTTCCCAACAATTTTTTTACTTCTTAACAGTTTCACTCAAAAACTTTTAATTGCTATCATATACAGATAGAGACATAAGTCCCATAAATTATTGAATATGCTTGATGATACATTGGTAATCTAGTGTCTCAAGTAGCATGGTACACTAAGTTGTGTATAAAACTGAAAATGTGGTTCCATATTTTTTTTAACCACTTCATTTCACTTTATGTGTTGTATTTATGCTTTGTAGTACTAGTCTACTTTCATAGCCAATGTCTTCAATGCTACTATGCCAATGATTTATTGTGAATATATTATTGTTACAAAATATCTGTGGACCAGAGTTTTAAATTTCCCCCTCATAAACCCTAAAATTCATTTCTTTGTTGTCTTCTTCTGAAATGCAGTCTAGAGTTCTCATCTTAGCACATTGTCTATGGAACTTAGTAAAACCAAACAATCAAATTTAGTATAAAACCAACTTGATATTCTTTCCCCCCCACCACCTCTATCTCTTTCAATCCTTTGCTCTGTATAATGAGAAGATGCAAGTTTCTATAGAACACGACATTTAACTACAATGTAGGATGTTATAGTCTATTGATCTTTTATACAAAGTAAATTGTATTACTTTGCATATCTCACATTGGAAAACCATAGAACCTATAGTATAAAGGATATCTAATTTAGTTGACTAATAACAGATACATTATTTCTTTTCCTTTATAAAGATATGTTTGTCTATACCAATAATATTCATTGTCAAAGTTGTTTTTAAATGGATCAGAGTAGTTGCTTCATTGTAGTGGAGAATCATATATATTTCATTGCTAGGCTATTGACAAGGAGGCATGAGTTTTCCAGAATACTCAACGTTCTTGGTAATGCATTTGTTCTTTGATGATTTAGGTAGCCTAGTGTGTCAAGTAGCTTGGCGCACTAGGTTCTATGTAAAGGTGAAGACATAGTTTAATATTTTACTTCTGCCACTTAATTTCACTATGTGTGCTTCATTTATGATTTACAACAGCATTCTGCTTTGGCAAGAAAAGCCTTACATGCAACCATGCTACTTCTTAATTGTGAACCTGTCATTGTTACAGATTATCTAATGAAGTAGACTTTTGAATTCCCTCCTAAAAAGCATAGAAATTCATTGTCTTCTTAGCTTCTTTTGAAACCCAGTAACATAGATTTCTTAGATTTCTTATGTTAGTGCAACGTTTGAGAGCTTAGCAAGACCAAACAATAAAATTCATTATTAGAGAAATTTGATGGCATTTACGAGGCATTAGTATTGTTGTATCAATCAAGAACATTATAGACAAAACAATTAAAATACAATTGCATAAGGACAATTCCCACTATGACTCTAACCGGTTTTCTATTTTTAAACAATTTCACTTGGTAACTTCTTTATTGATAGCCTATCATGGGTCTCCCAAATTCCTCAATGTGCTTGATCATAGATTGGTGCTTTCATTCTTTAGGTAACCTGGTATGTCAAGTAGTTTGGTGCACTAAGTTGTGTATAAAAGTAAAAACATGATTTCATATTTTACTTTTACCTCTCCATTTCATTATATATGCTCCATTTGTGCTTTGCAACACCAATATGCTTTACAACCAAAGTCTTCCATGCTACCATTCTAGTGATTTGTTGTCCATCTATCATTGTTACAAATTATCTAATGGAGTGGAGTTTTAATTCTCCCCTCAAAAGCCTTAAATTACATTTTATCTCATTGTATTCTCCTAAAGTGAAACAAGATAGAGTTTTTATGTTAGGACAATGTCTAGGAACTTAGAAAAAACAAGGAATCAAATTTAATGTTAGACCAACTTGATGCACCTGGGAACATGTTGTGCAACATGAATTTGCTTCACAGCCAAAGTCTACAAAGCTACTATGCTAGTTATTGATTGTGCATCTATAATGGTTATGGAATATGTACTCGAGTATAGTTTCAAGTTTCTCCCTCAAAACCCATAAGATTCATTTCTTTATTGACTTCTTCTAAAGCCTAGCAAAAAAAGGTCCCCATCTTAGCCCAACCTAGTAAAATACGGTGCTTATGTATTTGTTGATTATGACATGTTTCATTTGATGCTTGATGCTATCAATTATTGTTTGTTGATGAAAAATTATTATGTTCAAACTGTAGTCTTGAAGATTCATTTTATGACTAAACATTTGATGGAAATACAATAAGTTATAATTGATAGATGGTTGAGCTTATTGCTCCATAATATGTTTCTCGAAAATATGTTTCCAAATATAATTATATTGTTTCTCTTACACGTTTTCCTAGCATACAATCTTCTTTATGCTATATCTTCAGATTCTCTAGATATTTCTCTAAAATAGCAAATATTGTTTGGCCCACAACAACATGAGAAAAATAAATGAAGATAAACAAAACAAAACAACAACATTCGAAATAGAAAACAAAAGGTAGAGAATAAAAAATATGAATTCAAATTTCTACTTCCAACATTCATCTGTTGACTCATATTTTGTTTCCATGTATAGGAACAAACAAATAGCTTCCTTGACTCATATCTGTTGACTGGGCAAGTTTTTTATGGCAATATTGTTGTCACATATAGAGCAATACTTGACAAATAAGAAAAGTCAATTGAGCTTTTGCGAGCAGATTTAACAAATGCGAAAGGTGAGATGGCAGTAACCTTGAATGTCCACACTAATTTCATTGAACAACATCAAAAAAATTGTTTCCAGGGAAAGTCATTCGTATTACAAATTTCAAAATTGCACTGAAAACCAATTACAATCATGGTGAAGCTTATTGCATTTTGCTAGTGGAATAAGAGATTAGCATAGAAAACATAACACTTGCATGTCAGGAGTACAAATTCATACCAAACACATCAATTATAATACTTTTAGCCACAACAGAACAATATGTTCTTGGAACAATAGGTGCAATTGTCACAAGTGCAAAGAAATTAGGCACAAAATATACATTGGAAATAAAATATGGCAATTCAGAAAACGATAAGGCAATTGTAAGTCCATTTCCATCCAAAAATTTAGATTACAATATATTTGTTTTCTTTCCATGTACTTTCTAAGTCAAAAATGAAGATTAATGTGTCTTTGTTAAAATGTAGCTACAATTATTTCCAACATTCGCAGCCAAATTTGCTTTCATTGAGCAGCTTTCAAAGAAAGAATTACCTATGTTGTTATTCAGAAACATTATGAAACAAAAAGAAACAACTTCAAATGCACTTCGCACGGGCCAATCAACATTCATTGCACCATTAAAGGAAAAGAAGGATTTTGATGATCTAAAATTGTTGCTTAAATGCACAAACCAGGTAAAATTTAATAAACATCTGGAGATATGTTATATTATACTTACTCTTTATTAAAAAAATATTGACTCATAGTAACATTGACTCATGTCATATAGGTTCAAGGGACATTGGCAGTAGCAAACATATATTTGAATCATTTTCAGCCTATATGCTCAAAGTGCAATTTAGCAGTAGAATATTCTGGATCAATACAAGGAACAATGTTGAATTGTGTTAAATGTCATGCTGAAACCCACTTCAACTATTCACACAGGTTAAAATGAAACATAGTCAACATAGAAAATACAAAAGTATCATGTTGTCTTAAAGATGACATCTTAAGAAACCTTTTGCCAAATTTAACAGCATTGTCATGCGAAGATTATCTAAAAGAAAAATATGATGTTATCTACATGCTTCGTGACTTCATTGTTCATGGAAAATTTATGCTCAATCAAGACAATACAATAGTTGAAGTAGAGAAAAATTTAGGAGAATAATATTTCCTTTGTTTAATTTTTGCAACAAAAAAAAAAACTTCAAACAAAAAAAGGTATGTTTCAAAAGATTGTTATACTAAGTTCTTTCCAATTTCAATTTTGCAATTTTTCCAATGTGTTATGACACTCAATTTCATTGTGAATTGCAGGGATACCATTTTTTTCAAATGGAGGCAGAATCACTCAATATTGCTAAGGAGACTAAAATGTTGATATTTTTTTAATACAGTTGCCTAGGTTCAATTTAACTTTCATCTAAAAGTAATATTTTATTGCACACTTAACTCTAAGAATTTGGATTACTTGAAAGCATTTGTGTTAATATGTGTATCTCCTTTCATATTTATCTCTAAGAATATGAATGAATTTATGGCATCTATGTTGTTAATTAGAAAACAATGCTCTAGTAAATATTTGAATTTCAAAATCTTTTTTGAAATTTTGAAAATTAGCAAGGATCTTGATCTTGTTTGCATTGGTGGTTTGGACAAGTGATGGACAAATGTCATCAATATTGGAGTCTTATATGTATTATTCCCTCCATATTCTCTCTTAGTGCATACCTGCTCTGCATTTTCATGATCAACTTTAGTGTCAAAATAACAATGATGGACACATGTCATTAATATTGGAGTCATTGTTATCGAGCTCTCGTTGATTTGTTTAAACATAAATTAATTTCCATAGTAATTTTTGTTCTGTTAATTTTCTTATGCATCTTTGAATTCACTCTTGTATGACGTCTATTTTTTGTTTTTCTTCTAATTACATGTTGTAATTCTTGTTAAAGTTACATATGAAAAGATGCATTTGCTTTTAGGCTATATTGCATCAAAAAATGCATACTTTGTACAAGATATTTCAAATTTATGTGTAACTTATTCAATCGATATGGATATGCTTAAAACATTAACTATATATAGATATAAAACACACAAGGATTTCAATACACTTGCAGCTTTGAGCTATATAGAACTATTGTCTTTAGACATTCTCGAGAGGCAGGTATAAGCAACTTTGCTACTATTTTCCCTTGTTTCATTTATGTAATTTTTATTTTATTAAATTATTATTTATTGAAGATAAAATATGTTTTTTTAATATTTGGATTAATATTGTCAAATATCGATTATTAAGTATTGCTTTGGTCAAGTTGGTTTCTAATTTTTTTATTTTTTTAAATTGAGTCCATATATTTAGTCAAATTATCTAATTTTTATGTACTACAATTATATTGGTTCACATTAGAAATTTATGAAATTGTTGTTGCATATTGGATCAAAGCTATTGAATTTTAGCCATAATTATCTAATGGCATTAGAGAGAGATCAAGCTCTAGCAATCAATTGAAATTCAATTTTGTGGTGAAAAAAATGAAATATGCTAGACATGGTGTACATTTCGATATTTCTAATCTATTTTGAAAATCACAATCATTGATAAATAATCTCATATACATGTTCTCCAATGAAGATGATTGGGTCTTAATGTAGTGTTAATTAACCCTCAAACTTGGAACACAACCAAGTATACATATAATATAATTGCAATAACCAAATCCAAGAGATAAAAGATACCCTTGTATTATGATAATCAGAAAAAGGAAACATTGTTTAGTTTCCTCTTAAGGTGGGGCAACGTTTCATCAAGGAGAGCTCCAAATACAATAACACAAGACAAACATTACATAGCCTCCTATATCTTTAAATAGATTTCAATAGAAAAAAACCTAACTACTTGTGGTTCTATCATTAATGGGTACCAACTACCTAGTGGGCCTTATAAAGTGGACCCTTTTATATTAAATAACTATCCACTGCTATCCATGGCACACATACCATTTTTATATACTTCCATGCTTATTACTTCTCCTACATACCTTATCCACACCCATCCATATATCTAAACCTGCCATCATACCATATAATACAATCCTATAGAGATATACAGAGATTGAGTACAGAGTCTTATGGACACATCAAATTTAGATTGATTTCATCAATGTTTCAAACCAGACTAATGAAATCAATGTAAATGCAATGCATCCAGAAGAATCTATACCCAATAACACTAATTGTAGAAGTTTTAGAAAAAAAAATGTATAGACATCTTGTTCTACAACCAACTCATACAAACATCTACAGACATCTTGACCTACAACCATCCCATACAAAATAGATGTACATGATTCTATAGACTTATTGAACTACAACCAAATAGTCGCTACATACTTCAAAATAATTCTAAAGCCATAGGATAAATATCTCTACATGGCAATGTTTACCTACAGAAGTCTACATACTTCTCATGCTACAACAAAGGGGTTTCCTACATATAATGTTTTTTGAAAGTGGCCATCCTCATTGCCAAAGCATCATGTCAAGATCAATCAAAAAACATGTAAATAAATATCCAACACATTTCACCTCATTTAACACTGGAATTAGTCGGCCGACACCAATGAGAATGTTTGACCTTAAGTTAGGTAGAGGAATTTTGTGCCATAAAATGCAGTGATGAGGAGGCCAAGTTCAAAAACATGATACACTAAGTGAGAAAATGGGTTTTCAAACCAAAAGGAGCCAATGGAGATATGAGTGTATCATCATCCTAAACAAAATCATGTTATGACAAGGCTGCACCTTGACATCTCTTCAAATCAAAATTTGAATTCTCTAGTTGCCTACGAAGTCTTCATACCCTACATTATTTTATTCCAAACCAAGAAGACAAAGTAAGGGAGAGTTAACTTCTTCCTAGAGTAAAAAGGTTTTGCTACCACACTTGCTTTATTTCTCAGAGGTTGGATAAGGATTGTCTACCGCACTATGTCAAAGGAAATATGACTTGCAATACATAAGGAAAAGGTAGAACACATAGAGAGGAAACTTACTCCAAGGCTAAACCATAAGCCAACAAGGTAAGGAGGCTACATTTTTTCTCTCTTTAAACAAATTAAGTGTTGTTAGGATTGATCAAATAGTGTCATTGTGGAACAATTTTCAGCCTATATTTCTCAGTTATAGTCTAGTTCTCAGTAGAAAGTGCCATAGTTGCAAGGTCATTTCAATTTATTTTTTAAATACCAATGGACTCAAAGCAAAATAAATTGTTATTTTCTAAGATATTGTCATCACATGTAACAATAGGGGTTGAATTTAATAGGAGGGCCCACAAGTACATTTAAACTCTACTATAACCATGAAGTTGTTGAGATCTTCCAAAAAGCTCATGGATTCATATAACATGAGAAAGAATTGTTTAAGGAGAAATGAAGAAAGAGGCTATAGTCTAGTACTAAGCCACTATGAAAAAATTAAGAGAAAGGGATATATAGTTATGCCAAAGTAGGTGGGAGGAAATAAACCCTACTCTCAAGAAGGAAAAACCTCCTTCCCTGCAAGGATTAACAACTTCCATTTTCAGATCTCAAACGTATGTGGAGCCCTTGAGAAAAATGAAGCTTGGTTGTATTGGTTTAAGATTTAGATTTCCTTTTCTTATACATCCCACTCTGTCGTGGCAGTTTACAAGAGAAACAACAGAGGAAGATAAGAAGAGATGGAGAAAAGTGGAATAGGAGGCAAGATACCACAACAAAGATGCCATCACATATATCATGGAAATATATGACCTTAGAAAAGCATGTAGAGAGCAACAATTACATAATGAAGAATGAGTAGGACATCATTAATTTTGATTTTGATTTTTACTGCACAAAGACATGTAACCCTCCAATTGGGGGGTAATGATGGGCCCTTAGATTGCCATTTTATTGCCCATCCTATTGTCATAATTTTGATACATTTTCCTCATATCCCTTCCTAGACATTATTATTTTTGAATGACCAGAATGGATAATTTTGACTTATTATTATTTAAATGAGTATGATTTGCTTAAATTTCAAATGAATGTAAGGTATGCCTAGTATCTTAACTGTTTTTTAGATTGATTTTGTGATTTTTATTACATGAGAAAAATTGGTTTTGCAAATAGGAAGATTAGTGTAGAATTTATGAAGGATTTATAGATCAAGGAGGGGGTTCGATCCTCACACTATTGACCCTCTTCAAATATCCATCACATCTCAATCAATTGAGGGGGTGAGAAATGCAAGGGATTTTATCCCCCTCATTAATGAAGAATGATCATCAGACTGCAGTAAACTCCTCAATTAGTTTGAATTCCTCTAAATCTCAGTTGTATCTTGGAATTTGAATTAGTATAGGATGGGGAACAACCCTCTTGACTCTACTATGATGGAAAAAAAAATCAAGTAGATATCATCCATCAATAAATGATTTGATTGATGGGATTAGATGGGATCTTTTTGCATCATTTCAAAATATATAGAGACTTAGATGATAGAGTTACGGGTCAAGTTATTATTTTGTTTTCTAAATTGTTGCTATCAAAGGCTGGTTTGAATTATGCTAGAGAGACAGAGTTATGTCCTCTTTGTTATATGTCATCTTTTGAATAAGAAGAAGGTTGACTAAACTTTTGTTTCTCCAAGTCTAAGAGTTTTTTAGGGTTCCAAGATCTCCCTTGGGTGGGACCCACTCAAGGAAAGAGCAAAGGAACTCTCTTTTTATTTCTTTTTTGTCATTAGATTTTCTATGATGAATTTATCTAGACTTTTGTAGAATAGATTGATTACTTTCTGTGAATTTTGTATTTTCATTTACAAACAACACTTGTGTTCTTGTGCATTTTTGTGATTGCCTTTAATTCCTTTACATTATAATGATCAATGCTTTGGAGTGGACTTTGTGAATCTATAAACATGATAATTTGATTTTTTATTTACATAGTGGCTATTGATTCCAAGGATCCTTCTCACTATGTTAGCTTCTCATCTACTAGGAAGTGACCCTAGCTATATCTAACTTATAGCATACAGAAAGAATAGATGGAAGTTAAAGACATTACCTTAGTCCATGGGAGGTGAAATGGGATGAGCTTCCATAATTTTTCATTTATCTCGCTACAATATCATTAGAGTTGTAACTCGGACTAGGATTCTATAGTTTGCATAAACACTACAAAACACCTCATAAGTTTGCACGCTCCCTGAGTAAACAATTTAAGGTGAAGCTATGGAGTTTTGTACATATTATTGCAATTATGTGGCCTAATAGTTGGCTTGGTAGTAATATAGTGTCATTTTTGTATTTATAAATGAAGTTGAAGGATCGAAAATTGTTAGGAACCAAATATCAAGATAGCATAGAAAAACCTCAAAATAAGTACTCAACGCCTTGAAAAAGAGAGAATTTCATATAATAAGCCTCTTCGAGAGGGAAACCTCCTTATACACCACATAATTTCCAAATACAATATGATTCCAAATGAAAAGGTCTCCTTGGTATATATAGGAGACTAGGAGGTACAATTACAACTAATGGACCCAAGCCGACATAAATAAAATAACATTACTAATGTAATATTCCCTAATTAAGGGGTAA
>ML782196.1:154757-180055 GCA_009831015.1 Picea engelmannii
CTCATCTTCCCAAGTGGAATCTTCAGCAGGTAGTTTCCTCCACTTAATGAGATACTCTGAAATGGATCTATTCCTCAGCTGGTGAATTCTTGTGTCAGTGATAGCTTCAGGCTCCAATATGATTTTTCCTTCCTCGTCAAGTTATGGCAATATAGTTTGAACTGGGATCTTGTCACCTATAACCTTCTTTAAGCATGAAACAAGGAAAATTGGGTGTACTTGTGAAGATGCAGGCAACTCCAATTTGTATGTCATAGTACCAATCTTTTGCAACACCTTATAAGGGCCATAGTACTTTGGTGATATTTTATTATCCTTCTTGTATTGCTTGAGGGACATCTGTTTGTATGGTTGTAGTCTTAAAAACACCCAATCCCCTACTTCAAAACTTCTTTCACTATGATGTTGATCTACTTGTTGTTTCATGTGATTATGTGCCATGGTTAGGTTGTCCTTTAAGATTTGGAGAACTTGTTGTTGATGCTCGATGTGATCTTCCAATGCTTGAACCTTAGATTTTTCTTTTAGAGAAGAAGTGATGGAAGGACGGTGGTATCCATAGAGTGCCATAAATGGTGTCATTTTTGTTGCAGTATGAAAGGAAGTGTTATATCACCATTCTGCCAAGGGTAACCATTTGAACCATTGTGTTTGTTTATCAGAGACAAAGCAATGAAGGTAGCCTTCCAGACATTTGTTCACTATCTCGGTTTGTCCATCAGATTGAGGATGATAGGATGAGCTATGAGCCAACTAAGTACCCAAACAAGAAAATGATTTTGTCCAAAAATGTCCAGTGAAGATAGGATCTCTGTCACTTACAATAATCTTTGGGCTTCCATGTAGCTTTTGAACTGTCTCCATGAATGCAGTGGAAACTATACTGGCTTTGAAGGGATGAGAGAGTGCACAAAAGTGTGTGTACTTGGTCAGTGTATCAACAATCACCATGATGACACTCTTTCCTTTAGGCTTTGTTAACCCTGTGATGAAATCCATGGAAACCTCCTCCCATTGCTGACTTGGGATGGCTAATGGTTGTAAAAGACATGGGGTTTTAATTGTTTCCACCTTATTTTGTTGGCTAACGAAACATTCTGCCACAAACCTTTGAACATCATTTTTAAGGCCATCCCAAAAAAAATCCTTCTTGACCCTATGGTAGGTTTTCAAAAATCTTGAGTGCCCTCCTACCAGAGAGGTGTGCAATTCCAATAGTACCTTTTTGTTTGAGTTGGGAGTTCTTACATAAATATAAGCAATCTTTGTACCATAGTGAATAATTTTTCCATGTAAATGTATCTGATGCACTGGAATCCTTCTGCAACCTTTGAATGAGAGTCCACACGTTTTCGTCATTCTTCCATTCATCCCTCACTTCTATTATCCAATCGGGTTGGATGATCGAGATAACACATATAAAGGCCTCAACATCTTCATCCTTTCTTGAGAGTGCATATGCCACAACATTTTGCTTCCCTTTTTTATAGATGATTTCAAAATCATAACCCAATATCTTGGTCACCCATTTTTGTTTTTCTTCTGAAGATAGTCTTTGTTCCAAGAAGTATTTAAGACTATCATGATCTTTTTTTACCTTGAAGTGCCTACCTATTAGGTAAGGGCATCATTTCTTCAATGCATGTAGTATTGCCATAATTTCCTTCTCATAAATGGATTTGTGTAAGTATTTTCCCTTGAGTGGTCGACTTTCAAAATCAAGGGGCCTTCCTTCTTGCATTAGAATAGCACCAATGCCATTTCCTGAGGCATCACATTCCACAATAAAGGTTTTTGTGAAGTCTGGTGTGGTCAAGATAGGAACTTTGCACATCATCTCTTTAAGTTGTTTGAAAGCTTGAGTTTCCTCTGTAGTCCATGAAAATGCATCCTTCTTAGTTAATGTCATTAAAGGTGTTTTTATTCTTCCACAGTTCCGAACAAACTTGCGGTAGTAACCTGTCAAACCCAAAAATCCTCTAAGATTCTTCAATGTTTTGGGAATCGGCTAGTCCATCATGTCCTTAATCTTGTTAGGGTATTCCTTGAGACCTTCATGAGATACAATATGACCCAAATACTCTACCTCCTTCACCCCAAAGAAACATTTGGATGGTTTGGCATATAGTTGTTGCTCCTTTAGTAGTTGTACCACCTTGTCAACATGTTGCACATGATCCTCCCAAGACTTGTTGTAGATTAGCATATCATCAAAAAATACTAAAACAAATTTTCAAAGGAAGGGCTTGAAAATGGAATTCATCAACCCCTGGAATGTGGAAGGTGCATTTGTAAGGCCAAAAGGCATGACCAAAAATTCATAATGGCCTTCATGAGTTCAGAATGTTGTTTTTGGAATATTTTCTTCCTTCATTCTAATCTGATGATACCCTGAACGGAGATCCAAGTTTGTGAAACAGATTGCTCCATGTAGTTCATCTAACAATTCATCAATGACGAGAATGGGAAACGTATCTTTAATAGTGATCTTGTTGAAATCTTTATAATATGGACACATACACCATGATCCATCTTTCTTGAGTACCATTACGACCGATGCAGAGTAAGAACTTTGGTTAGGTCTAATAATTCCAGCATCTAACATTTCTTCAGCCATACGCTCAATTTCACTCTTCTAGGCATAAGGGTATCTGTAAGGCTTGATGTTAGGAGGAACGCTCCCAGGAATTAGGTGAATGGCATGATCATGATTTCAAGTGGGTGGAAGACCTTTGGGAATATCTTCAAATACTTTGGAATTCTTATCAATGATCCCTTGGAGATCTGGGGGAACAGATGGCTTAGATGTGTGAACATCTAGTGAGCATAGTTGTGCAATTACACCCTGATGCCCCTTTTTCAATAATTTTTCCATGCCATTAGAGATTATCACCTTACTGGGTTTCTCTGTGATACCCCTTAACTCAATTTCTTTTCCTTCCAATGAAAATTTCATGAAAAGTTCTTGAAAATTAAAATCCATTGTTCCTAATTATTGTAACCATTGGATTCCTAGTACGACATCAGCACCACCCATGGGTATAGAAATCATTGGACTATTCATTACATATTCCCCCATAGTAAGATTGATCTTGTTTCATTTTTCTGAGAAATTGATAGTTCCTCCATCTACAATCATCACTTGAAACTTTGGCGCTGGATATACAAAGAAATTGAGAGATTTGGCTAATTTATAGTGAATGAAATTATGGGTACTACCAGAATCAATTAGGACTATTTCCTTTTTCTTTTTGATATATCCTTCGATATTGAGGGCTTGAGGAGTGCTAATTCCAGCCAATGCATTACATGATATCGTGGGATTCAACTCTTCAAAAGAAATCGCTTCTATGTTTTCATCTTGAGATGGTTCTTGTTCTTGTTCTTCTTCCTCTTCACAATCTATGTAGAATAATTTATTCTCACCGCACTTATGTCTCTTACTGTACTTGATGTCTCAATTAAATCATAAACCTTTTGCTTTTATTTCCTCCAATTTTTGAGGTGGCAACCTTGTAGGTTGAGGTGTTTTAGAAGAAGGAACATTATTCTCTTGATAGATGTTAAGAGTGGTCCTTCTAGTAGCCATAGCCATATTTTTACTTTCAACATTTCTTGCCACCCTGAATGCATTCTCCAATGATTTGGGTTCCCAAAGGTGAACCTCATGTTGAATGTTATCATTTAAATTTCCTATGAATACATCAATCAGGTGCTCATCTAGAATATCCATTACCTTTATATTCAATCTTTGAAAGTTCTCAATGTGCTCTGCAACTAAACCCTTTTGCTTGAGATTTATCAATTGGCTAAAGAAAGTATTGCTCCTTGTATCCTCATAGTGTGCTATCATTTCTTCCGTGAAAATTGTCCAAGTGACAAGTGATTTGCGAGAACAAAGCCATTGATACCATACAAATTTATTGGATTCTAAATATAAAGAAGCAATTTGTACCTTTTGTGTATGTGGCACATCATGTAGATCAAATAATTGCTCCATCTGAAGTATCCATGTTATTGGATCCTTTCCATCAAACTTCCTCATATCTATCTTAGGAAAGTGGTTGGTCTTCAACCCAAAGTTGGAGTTTATCCATTCTTGATTCATCTTCCTTGTGTCCTCATCGTGAATTTCATGGGATACATTTTCACTTTCAGGTGTCCTCTCTATTAGAATTTTTTTCAATCCTTCCATGATCTCCCTTTTTAAACCCTCCATCTTAGTATCCATTATTTCCTCCAACTTACATTCAGTTGAATCCATCATCCCTTGTAGTTCATATTTTGTTATTGTCTTCTTTTGTAAATCATTTATGTCTCTGCGCCTTTCTTCACCTTCATCAAGAGTCCAAGTAGGACTGTCTAGAGGATTAATTGGTGTAGAAGTTCCCTTTTTTGGTGGCATGTTGGCCAAGTATCACTTTTAAACCTTGATTTTGAGGTGGTTCTTCTAGACGATATTTCTTATGGTGTATCTCCAAAATTTCAGCCCTTCTAGGTCTGAAAAATTATTTTTGTAGTTCTCTGATACGTAGTCTCTACAATACGACAAGTCTGATCAAAATTGGATGTGCCAAGTGGAAGTTATGGTAACTTCCCCACACTTTGCTGATTTTAATCCCTTCCAAGAGAGTGTTCTTGTAAAGCGTGTCAAGATCACAATATCTGATATTTTATTCTGAAACTCTTACCAGAAATACTAAAGACTGTACATTATCCAATGCAACTAGTCTCACTTAATTTGGATACTCATTGAAGAATATATCATTGTTTTACACGAAAGACATGTTTGAGACTAGTTAATATGACTAGTCAAATACCCTATCTTGCACAGGGTGTATCTACAAAAGTAGGATGGCCCAGAAGCTGAAATTTTTATCATAGATACCTTAATAATTTCTATGAATATCCTACATATTTTAGGGTCTGAAATGTTACAGAAATTTTTTTATAGTGAAAATTCCGAGATGACTAAATTCAGGATGATTTCATAATCCTATCTTACACAGGATATATCTCTGAAAGTATAAGGCCTAAGGAGATGAAATTTTTACCCCACATACCTTAATCCATCTACTAAATATCCTCAAAGGGGTTCCTTCTGAAATGTCGTAGAAAAAAATTTATAGCAAAAATTCCAAGGTGTCTCAAGTGTAGGAGAAAAACCCCAAGACCTTGAGCTCTGATACCAAATGTTAGGAACCAAATATCAAGATAGCATAGAAAAACCTCAAAATAAGTACTCAACGCCTTGAAAAGAGAGAGAATTTCATATAATAAGCCTCTTCGAGGGGGAAACCTCCTTATACACCACATAAATTTCCAAATACAAGATGATTCCAAATGAAAAGGTCTCCTTAGTATATATAGGAGACTAGGAGGTACAATTACAACTAATGGACCCAATCCGACATAAATAAAATAACATTACTAATGTAATATTCCCTAATTAAGGGGTAATTTGCCACTATTTAGGGATTAACAGAAACTTGGCATCATTCTTGTCCCAATGATGAGCTAAAGATGATGCTCAAAACATTGATAGTAAGATGGAACAAATCAAAAGTTTTCTTGAAATCAAATAGAGTTATGAAAACCCTAGAGGGCCCATAATTGATAAATGAAGGAAAACTACTCAGTATGGAGGAATTTGGGGCTAAAGTTGCAAAAGAAAAAACCAATGTAGCAATGAGTTTTGACAATTATAAACAAATATCAAAATTTGAAATAAGAGAGTGGATGATTAAGTGTGTAATCATTAATGTGGAAAACATTTCAATGGTTAAATAACAAGTAATTGTACTACATGAGGGTGATGAAGAATTTCTTGAAGTGAAGGTTGAGGGTGAGAACATTGTTGGCACAAAACAAGGAGTTACAAAGAATTAGATCGATCAACACCGTGTTTTAGTTATTGATCCATACTACACTTAGAACTCTTCTAAAATAGTTAAGGCATATATGAGAATATTTCCATTGACTCAACAAGCATAAATCAAATCTTGATGATGACGAAAGAATTCTTCCTAGGATTTCCTACCTCTAGCGTTTTGTAAGTTTGAGACAACCTTTTCTCTCATTTATATTTCTTCCAACTTGTCATATTGATTTCATTGTTTCCTTGATTTAAAATAAAGAGTCATTGTGCTTACTCTGAGTTCTCTCTCTTTTCTTATTCTAGGGCCTTCCTTTATATTATTTGGTATACAAGAGGCACATCCCAACATTCAAAGTCGAACACATTCCATTTTATAGAGTC
The DNA here is from genome assembly GCA_009831015.1 of Picea engelmannii. NCBI lineage: Eukaryota > Viridiplantae > Streptophyta > Pinopsida > Pinales > Pinaceae > Picea > Picea engelmannii. The sequence goes on from ML782196.1 coordinate 161,017, forward strand.
ATTATATATAAGTTAATGAGACTTTCTTGTCATTAAACAAACAAATATTTATGGCTTTAAGACTACAGTTTTAAATTGGAATGTAATTCAAAGCTCCTCAAGATATTATGAGAGGAAGCATGATTTTTATAACTTTTGTTATGGCCCATTTCATTAAAAAAATTGTGTATGTTTCCTTTGCACACTTTTTGCTTGAAAAGATAAAGTCTTTCAAAATTCCCTAAGAGACTAACAATTACCCTTTTTATTTTCCTTTTTCCACATGTGTAAATGAGTTTATCTTTGTCTTGCACAAATCTTTGGAGGCATATACTTTCTCCCATAGTAGAATGAGTTATAAATTTGATAATCTTCATAATGTTTTTGGTTCATTGCTGTTAGGTCCACTTCATAAGGATTGTTTTCTATAAAAAGAAGATAACAATGTGTTTGCATATATTCAAATGTTCCATTGTATTATTTAAACCTTGAGTAGTCAATTGGGTGTAGTTCGAGTGGTTGTGAGGAAAATTTGTTACCCTCCCTGCCCGAGTTGAAATCCCACTTTGTGACATGTTTGTTCTTAGTGAGACTATTGTTGATGAGCTATATAAGATTTATTCATGAGTTGTTGATCTGGCCTTGTGCCCTGAAGAATCTAAGGTTGACATTGGGTACCATCCTTGGTTCTAGTGCTTTATAATTTTCCATGAATGTTTTACGTTGTGGTTATAGTAAAATATTTATTTTTTATCACATGTTCTAGTTTACTAGAACTTATTGATAAATATTTGGAAACATAGCATTAGTTTAAATATATTTCAAAGTGTTGGAGGAGAACCAACTCCTTAAAATGAGTGAGAGTATTTTCTATCCCCCAAAGGAAACTAACTCTCGTTAGTTAACATATTCTTTGCCCCTAGTCAAGGAATCAACACTAACATGAGGTTAATAGAAATCGTATAATGGATGATCCAATGGGGAGTATGTTTACTATAGCCTTGTGGAATAACATTGGGTAATCCATACGATGTCAGTCCATGAGGAATGCCAATGAAGCGACAATCATAGGACAATGCCAACTCCCATTATTTGTGAATGGATATTCATGATGTCACCTCCCATTATTTGTGAATGGATAGTCATGATGTCACCTCCCGTTATTTGTGAAAGGATAATCATGATGCTACCTCCCATTATTTGTGAATGGATAGTCACTACCTTTCTTAATGCAAGTTGAGCAAAGGTGAGAACTCCACTTGATTATCTCTATCCTTACCCCGAACAATTTCACATCACTTCCATTGGAGATCAATAGAAATCTCAATGAGCAATCGATATAAGTAATCTTAAACATAAGGAATAGACACAATGTCACTTGTTTCGATAGTAAAACAACATAGATCCATCTTAACCCTAGATCTATGAGAGATCTAAAAAAATGTACAAATTCTCTATGGTTAAAATATGAAGTATTAAGTTGAATCTACGCTAGTTATTTATTATTAAATTCTTTTTATTATGGCTAAGCTAAAGAGGAGGGAAGATGAAAGACAAAATCGATAGATTGCAACAAAGAAGTGACACACTTCATGGAGGAGATCTAACTTTTTTGCAACACTCAACATTGTTATACGAAACAAAATCGAGAGGTGGAAAGGATTGAGTGAGGTCGTGTATCACACACAATGGAAATGTCATGGTCAATTACATAGTGATCTCGAAAAGTGGAATAGATAGGGTAACAACATTTATGATCATATATTTTCATGAGGTGATGTCATTTGATCATGATCTGCACTTTATAGAGATGAAGTGGACAAAAGAGAGACCTAAGAGATGACAAAACTACACAAAATGGGGTGGAAGTTACTAGAGAAAACATATAAATTTATAGCACAATAATTTAAATAATCACCTCCCAATTGAGGTTCACGAGCAAAGACAATGACATGAATGGCCAATGCTAAGGGATGATGGAGGCAATCCAAACAATGTTAGGAAAGTGTAAACCTAAGCAGCCATGGAGAGGGAGGGTACCAACTAACAACTTCTCAATGAACCCATGGTTCAATGAAGAGTGAAAAAATGCAAGGGCTAAATAAAATAGAGATAAGAGCAAGAGAACCTCAACCAATACAAGATGACGATAAAATGACATAATTGGCTTTTTTTAATGATGGGACAACAAGAAATGTTGAAGATGGCTAAATAAAACCTGTAAGCATTTTGGAAACAAATGCAAACTCGAAAGTACATTTAGGAGAATGACATTACACCCAAGCAATGGTTGTCTTGTGTGAGAAACCTTTATGAAATCCCAACAATGAGATAACAACCACCTAAAGTTAGTGTAGTTGAGGATGTTTTCATTGAGGAGGACATACAAACATGCATTGAAAAAAATGGTAGCAAGGTATGTAAGGGCCATCAGAGGGTTGCAAGAAAAATTCTTGAAGTGGGGGAGGGACTCCCTCAACCACCACATTGTAGTGCTCCTCAACAAAATGGTTAAAGAAGGATTTTCCAAACCATTGGGCAACAAGCCTAATCTTTCACATATTTAAAGGAAAAGATAAAATATTAAAAACAACCCAAGGAATTACATAACCATCATGATGAACCTAGTGTTTGTGAAACTAATATTTGGGATCATGGAAAAAAGGTTAGTAATTAGGTCGAGGATAAGGATAAAAGAGCTAAAGTTTGAGTGAGGTTTCTTCATAAGCACTCCACCATAGACCACTATAACACACTTAGAGATATAATAAAGACAATTTGAGACATCAAAGGAAAACAATTATGGCATTGTTTTGTCAATTTCACAGAAGCCTTTGACATTGCCTCGATAGAGAAATTATTGGAGGGCTTGGTAGACATAAGGGTTCTAGATATTGGGAGGGAAGCAATACACTAACAATATAAACAGGGGAAGGTAAAAAATAGAACCAATAAGGGGTTGTCTGAGGTTTCAATAGTGATATTGGGGTGAAGCAAGGTTGTTTTCTCTCCCTCGCACTTTTTGGCATCTACATATACAAACTAGAAGACTAGATAAACATAAAAGGTGGGGGTGCATGAATATAACATGGATTATAATTAGGATCTTGATTTATGCATATGACTCGACAATCATGGCTAGAGAAATATGCAACCTGCAAGCACATCTTAGAGCCTTAGAGACCTTTTGCACAAAGGTAGGGATGTGTGTGAACACAAGGAAAACCAAAGTAGCAAGGTTCTCATTCACAAGGAAAAGAAAAATCATAGCACCAAATTAACTTTGGTGGGGATCTGCTAGAAGCATCCTAGGACTACAAATATTTTGGGTTGGATTTCAATGAAAATTTGAGTTGGGATACATGCACAAGGAAAAGACTCTAGGGTGTGGAAATCTCTCTTTCTACTCCAAAAAAAATGCAGGTCATCAAAGATATAGGATTGGAAGATGTGACATTCCCTCTTCCAAACCTTCATAACACCAATTCTCTTGTATGATTGTGAAGTTTGGTGCCCAAGTGTACCCAAAAGCAGGTGGAAGCAGATGGAACATGTACAAAATCACCTAATAATGAAAAACTTAAGAGTGAAAAGACCACCTTGTACAAGATACTCCTTGTGGAATCAAGATTGTACCTAATAGAGTTGAAGGCTCTTAGAGAACTGATTTTATATGGGGAAAAAATCATAACCATGAATAATGAGAGGTTTAAAATTGTCCAAGGGGAGTTGAGAAGATGAAAGAAACCAAGGACCTATAGTGTAGAATTTGGCTCAAGGATTGGGACATAGAAAAGGATAGCTACGTGACAAATAAGAAAAAACTAAAAAACCATATTTAGAGAACACTACAACAAGAGGGGATGGAAGAACATGCTAATAGGAAACACCAATACTACATATAAAACTTCAACAAACAAAGGGAAATCAAATTTCAAGACGATTTGAACCTAAACGCATAGTGGTGTGAAAAACATGTGATGGCTCAGCTAAGAGCCAATCCCCACAAGCTATGATGTGAAATAAGAAGATGGGAGCAACCCAAGGAACCATGGGAGGTGAGGTTGTGTAGAATATATGGAAACGACGAAGTTGAATTATAACAATGCTTCCTTCTTCATTGCACTGGATATGCACATCAAAGAAGGGTACAAAATCCATACCGGTCACTATGACATTGCATTTCTAAGATGACCAAGTAAGGGTCAGTACAAGGTTGGTTGAGAGGCATATGTGGGAAAGAAATGGGTTATTAAAGAAGAATTTAACATGGAAATAAACACCTACAACGGAACCATAATTTTATAATACTTTTGCATTGTAATATGGCATTAACCATCACAGTTTATTTATTGTTTCCATTATCATTTTCTATCATTTAATGTAGTTGTTGGTGGTTATATGCATGATTTTTTTGCTCATTCTCTTTTTTCTAGTATTCAATATACATATCATGCCCATATCATGCCAATTGTAATTAGTTTTTTTGGTTCTAAATAATTTATGATTTTAGTTTTTTCATGGAAAGAAATTTTCTACGTAACAACTCATGGGGAAAACCCTAGATTCTTCATTGGACAATGTCAGATCAACAACAAGGTTCAACAACAGGGCTTGAAGTTGTTACAAAAATTTACTCATAATGAGATAAAAATGTCATTAACGATAATAGAACTTGGGCGGGTTATTCAGGCAGAAAATGATGGCCACCCTCCTATTCCACTAGCTCAAAACAGAGGTTTCACCTTGGCAGTTTTTCTACAACTTTTCGGGTCCTAAACTTCTGGGGCCATTTTTAGGCCCTAAACAACGTTTTTTGGTCCCAACATAGTCACATTGTAGGATTTATCCAAAGTGTGATAGAAAATTTTGTAGTCCTTGGATATACCTTTCAAACGAGCTATCATGCGCCCCAAACAGAGATCATATGCAAAAGTTACGCCCTTTGGAAATTGACGTACCAACTACCCCCATCAAGGCCCACAAACCTTTTGGTGTTTCATCTTCCGAGGTTACAGTTTTGGATTTTATTTATTTTAAAAAGGCCTCTAGCGCCTCATTGTAAACATCATCATCTTCTTGTGAATGAGCATAGCCATCATATCTCTTCTCAGATTTAAACTGCCACCATTCTAGCGAGTCATTCACTCTATAATTTTATAGTTTCTATACATTCTCTCATTAATAAAAATTGTGCATTACTGTATCTCTATGTTTATTGCAATATCTATGTACATTTCTTTGTTATATCTTTTCCTTCATTTCGTTCTCAAAATAATCTAGATCCGTGGTATCAGAGCAGGCTAATCCTTTTTTGTTTCTTGTGCATGTCCCCAACAAGGTTAGGGTATAGAGATTTGGGTCTCAATCTAGTTTCCCTTGAGGATAACCACTCTTGCCAGCCCAAGCAGCCTCCCATGGAAGAAGATAAGAGAGATGGGGGAGTAGAATACCCCATCAAGTTGTTGCTCATGGAAGCCCTCGCGCAACAGAGGAACGAGATGTTGGATAATTTTTCTCAAATCCTTCAACGATTGTCGACAATAACAGGCGTGTCTTCATCAAGCAGTCGTTTTGGAGACACTATTCCATTCAAGGTACAAGTTAATTTTGATATTCTCGTATTTGAAGGTTATATAGATGCGGATGATTTGGAAAAAATGGTTAAATTTGATAGAAGTTTATTTCTTTGTTCACAATTTTTTTGACAGACAAAAGATCACCTTTGCACTCCTTAAGGCTCTCCCCCATGTCAAACAGTGGTGGGAAACTTACTGCAAGCAAAATTCCAAGGGGGGGCATATATATGGCTAAATGTATATGATATGACCCCAAGGGGGGGCATATATGGGCCTAAATGTACATGTAATGTGTAAATACATATGTAATAGGGTCGGCCTAGTGATAAAGGGGCCTCATCTGCAAGTGTGAATAGATATATATAAGAGATAATGTATTCATTATTGAGGGAGGGAATTGTGAAGTATGAATGGTATTGGGTTATTTGGAGGGGGTTCCCCTATTCTTTAAGGAGTTATTGTGTAAATTATCTATATTGCAGTTGTGCTCCACGTTGAAATTTTGTACATGTTGTGTACTTATGTTATATTTTGATATTTTGAGCATTTTGGATCATAACATTTGGTATTAGATCTCAAGGTCTTGGGGTTTCGCTGCTACATCTGAGACACCTTTTAATTTTCACTATAATTTTTTTTCTGTTGTGTTTCAGAGGGAACCCCTTGGAGGATATTTATTAGACAGATCAAGGTACGTGGGGTTAAAATTTAAGCTCCAGAGGCCTTATAATTTCGGAGATATAGCCTATGTAATATAGGGTTTTGGAATCATCTTAAATTTAGTCATCGCGGAATTTTCACTATAAAAAAATTTCTGTAAAATTTCAGATCCTAAATCTAGAGGATATTCATAGAAATTATAAAGGTATCTGTGATAAAAAAAAATTCAGTTTTTGGGTCATCCTAATTTTGTATATACACCATGTGCACGATAGGGTAGATGACTAGTCTTATTGAATAGTCTCAAACAGGTGTTCTGGGTAAAACAACCATAACTTCTTCATAGAGAATCCAAATTGTGTGAGACTAGTTGCATTGAATAGTGGATGGGACATAGTATTTCGGGTACAATTTTCATAATTTTATATCAATTGTTGTGCACGGGGCACGTTGTACAAATTCTCTCTCCTGGAAAGGCCAAAACTCAGCAAGGTGTGGGGAAGTTACCATAGCTTCCACTTGGCACATTAAATTTTGGTCAGACCTATGTCATTGCATAGAAGAAATTTTAGAGTACTACAGGTCACAATTTTAGACTAATAAGGGCCGAACTTGCAAAGATACATCATAAGTAAGGTCGGCTAGGAGGACAGAATCCAAATCAGGGTTTCAAAGGTATGTTCACTTAAAACTATCATAACTTTTGATTGGAATGTCTGATTGAGCTGATTCAAAATCCATTGGAAAGATAACACATATAAGCACATATTGGAAAAATTATTACAACTATTTGAGATATTTATCCTTAATATATTGAGGTTGTGATTTGAGGGTTGGGATTAGACCTCAATTAAGAATCAATGGAAATACCTAAATTTACAGGAGATGAAAATAAAGATGAAATCAATCCTATGGAATGGTTGAGGTTGGTAAAATAATATAATATGACTCCTAGGAAAGCAAGAGATTATTTTTTTATGAAACTTGGAAGTGGTGGATGAGTGTTGATCAAAATACTAGATGGCACTACAAATAGGAAGAATTTGAAAAACTCTTCTCAGATAAATGGATCAGGGATACAAAAATGGAGGAATTGTATAGAATTCAAGATGAATTAAAAAAAAAATAAGAGATTAAGAATAAGGGTGAGGAGTTATCTAAGATAATATCCCTTAATGAATCACTCATTAAGGAGGTTAATAACCTAAAGCAAGAAAATACTAGCAAAGGCAAGTGGGAAAAAGATGAATCAAGAGAAGATTTGAAAAAGAAAGATGAAGAGATATGTATATTACGAAGCCATAATAAAAAACTATTGGATGAGGTTTAAGAGATTGAAAGAATAAAAGAAGAATTGTCGAAATAAAGAAGAAATAAGAATCTTGGATGAAGAATCTACCAAAAGACTCCAAGAGGAAATTTGCAAGAAGATTGAGGAATCCTTAAATACAGATGAGGTAAGGTTAGAAATGCAAGCCATAATTGAAGAAGGACGTCAGAATTTCTTAGATGGGATCACATTGCAGCTTCAAAAGGAGAAATAAGACAAGGTTCAAGAAGGTCAACAGAAGATACTTGAAGAAGTTGAACTCCATCTAGAGGATGTACATGCCAAATATGATGGTATTATCTCGAAGGCTAGAGTAATAAAAGACCAAGCAAAGATGATCGAGGATTCCATTGTTGCTGAAAAAAAGATAGATGAAATGCATGTGCAGAGTGAAGGAAGACCATAAAATGTGAAACTGTATCGACACCCTCATTACCAAGAAACATTTCAAGGAAGACAAGAAGGATGATATCAACATTATGAAGGAAGAAGATGTAATACTTGTCAATATTCATGGAACAAGGGATCACCAAAATACTCTTCAAGAAGCTATTATCAAAGACCAACAACAACTACAAATTGGAGAAGCTTCAACAAAAATACATGGAATCAAAGGAAATAAAATTATTCAACAACTAGGCACCAAGGATTAAGACCGAAAAGAATTGATTTTGGATGGATAGATTATCAACAATGGAATGAAGAAATCAGGAACATAAAAAAATCATATTACTTGGTTTCATCACATGTGAAGCCTTTAAATGCAAAGCTTTGAGGACAAAGCTTTTTGAAGGAGGGTATTATGTTATGACCCAAGGGGGGCATATATATGGCTAAATGTATATGGTATGTTCCCAAGGGGGGGGCATATATGGGCCTAAATGTACATGTAATGTGTAAATACATATGTAATAGGGTCGGCCTGGTGATAAAGGGGCCTCATGTGCAAGTGTGAATAGCTATATATAAGAGATCATGTATTCATTATTGAGAGAGGGGAATTGTGAAGTATGAATGGTATTAGGTTATTTGGTGGGGTTCCCCTATTCTTTAAGGAGTTATTGTGTAACTTATCTATATTGGAGTTGTGCTCCACGTTGACATTTTGTACATGGTGTGTACTTCTGCTATATTTTGATATTTTAAGCATTTTGGATCATAATAGCCTCCTATAGCGGAAGATAAGAGAGACGGGGGAGCATAAGATCCCATCAGGTTGTTGCTCGCGAAAGCCCTCGTGCAACAGAGGAACGAGATGTTGGATAATTTTGCCCAAATCCTTCAACGATTGTCGACAATAATAGGCGTGACTTCATCAAACAATCGCTTTGGAGACACTACTCCATTCAAGGTACAAGTTAATTTTGATATTCTCATATTTGAAGGTTAGATAGATGCAGATGATTTGGAAAAATGGTTAAATTTTCTAGAAGGTTATTTCTCTGTTCACAATTTGTCTGGTAGAGAAAAGATCACCTTTTTCGCTCCTTAACGCTCTCCCCAATGTCAAACATTCATGGCAAACTTACTGCGAACAAAATTCCACAGAGGAGTCTGGAATATTTGGGGCCAAGCCCACTTGGGATTTTTTTATGGATGCGGTCAAGGAGCAATATTACCCTATGGGAAACTATGATGAGCAGTACATGAGATGGACCATGTTGCATCAAAAGTGGGACCAAACAGTGTCGGAGTTCACAAATACCTTCCATACCTTGCACACCAAGTTGGGTATCAAATATTATGAGAGACATTTGGTTTTGAAATACCGTGGTGTAATATTCTCAAATTTTAGAATATTAAATTATAATTGAACTTTGAAATAAATTTCCATTTTTGGAAAATTCAGATTTGGAAATTATTTGTCATTTATGGCAAATCTGAATTTGGAATTTTGATTGTTGTAATTAGTTGTTTGATGACTGTTGGGCAAAGATTTGACTTTCCCAACTATCTTATTTTATTTGACACATGTGTAAGACAAACTTTTAATGAATTAAATGCTAGAATAAAAATGGAACAACTAGGTTAAAAATAGTTTACCATGACTCCATGAGTGGGGAACAGGTTTGAGTTACCTCAAGGCTGATTTTTACAAGTGGAAAATGTGGAAATTGACCACTAGCAGCCCCTAAAAATCAGGGATTTGTAAAGCTGTGAATTTCCCAACGAGGGAAGGAAAGACCTAGGCACAAGGATGCATATAAAAACAACATATGGAGGAGGCATGACGTTTCTTAGTATGTTGGGGAAAAGAAACTATTTGTTGTTATGAGCATTGTTAATGTGAGGCAAATGAATTTTTTATTTGTGGATGGTGACTATAGCTAAGGAGGATCATTCAGTTTTCCCTTATGGACTCATGGTCAGGCTAGGGGGTGAGAAGGACAAGTGAGCTTGGATGTTATGTTCTATGGTTGGGTGGAACGTGGTTGTTCCATTTGTATTCCATGATCAGGGTTCATATATGTACCTCAGCTTGTATTCTTTGTCAATGTTATATTTATGATTATCATTTGTTAGGAATATGATTGATTGTGTATACATGAATGAAATGAATTCTTAAGGGACTGTATGATCATGTTTTCCTATGGATTATCATAGTTAAATAATACTGGAAATATTGGTTGTTTGAGATGTGATGGTGGTATATATATCTAATTATGTCTGTGTGTGTGTGCTCATACATAAATAAAACCATTGGATTATATATATATATATATATATATATATTTGCATTGCTATGCAAATCGGTACATAACAATCATTATAGAGAAATGGTGCAATAAGGAATAAACTTAGATGTTGTGTTTACCAAGTTGATAACATGTGAAGAGTAGGTAAAAGAATAACAATCCATATATATTCTTTATATTATCTATCACCACAGAAAGATATTGATTCAGTAGACTACAAGTGTATTGCAAAAGTAGTTGTCATATTCAAATGAACCTTGTTCAAAGTATTTTACAAAAGCAACCTGTGTATTCAATCAATCATGGTTCAAATATTACAGTTGGAGTACCATAGACCAAAGAATCCAAAACCACTTGTATTGTAAATAGAGTTCTAATAAGTACACATAGAATCTGTATGTAACCGAAGTAATGCGCGCATAGATCAGAACTTGAAGACCTTTCGAGAGATATGTTTCCTTCATCTGATTACCTCGATTTGCACAACCTGGGAAAAGAGAAAAGATGAGGGTTTAGTAAACTATGCTAGCATTTTCATGGAAATCAAATATTAAGAATAAGTCAAGGACAATACTTAGCTTCAGTCCTATGAAGAATCAGATCGCCTTTTGTTCTTGTGCGACAATCTGACCACGATCTAGGAGGAGGAGGAGTGGACCCAAAATTGATTGATGAGTACCCTCGCAAAACATAAAAGGGCCCCATCATTAATTTAATTTATCTGTGCTTAGAACTTCGCTTATAAAACAAAGAGAGGCGACAGTAAATAACTAGCATCGAAATAGATTGTGGATTGATTAATCAAAGAGGAAGCACACATTTATATTTCTCCAAACCCTGTGTATATGCACATTAAATCAATAAGAATTCATAAGAGGCGCATAGGATGGACCTATGTTTTATTCACAATGAATCACAAAATTTAAATAACAGTACAGTAAGGACCCAATACATAATTTGAAGCCTAAATGTGCAAAAACGTGCTCGACCCTTTTCATAAACGATTTAGTTCTATCAAACAAGAGATCAAGTGGTCGTGGGATAATTTACGATCCTTCCCGACAGAGAATTTTTTTTACAACCAGAGGGTACAAGCAAGTGTTGTGTTCAAACGAATTACATTGCTATTTATATACACAGAAGATAAATACAAAAACTTACCACAGAGTGTAATATTGTCATATATTTACACAGAGCGTAATTAACGAATTTACCACAGAGGGATTAATACTATTAATTATATACACAGAGCATAAACTACGAATTCCCACAGAGGGTTCCTATTTATATACACATAAGGTAAATATGAAACTTTCCCACAGAGAGTTAATATTTCCATGTATTTACACAGAGCGTAAATTATGAATTTCCCACAGAGGTTTAATACTTTTATTGATATACACAGAGCATAAATTACGAATTCCCACAAACGGTTAACACTGTTATTTATATACACAGAAGTCAAACATGAAACTTTCCCACAGAGAATTAGTAATTTCCATATAATTATACAGAGTACAAATTACAAAATTTCTTATGGAGCGTCAACAACAGACAAGTCTGAATAATGGAAAGCATCATAGCAAGTCTTGGGATCTTTGGACGAGTCCCAGAGGGTAATAATAATAGTATTACAATGGTGAATAAAAGAAAAACGCGGAGGGTTTAACATTAAAACGATTCGGGCCACGGTTCGAATGGGAAAGGACCATAATGAGTATAGGTTAGAATCCTAACAGTAAACCAAGAGGGAAATGCAATAACTCTCCAAACCCAAAACCATAAACCCGGTGGAAATCCTGGGTAGAAAATGCATAAGGGCGTAACCATCAATCCTCAATAGAGAAAGGAAACATGAGGTCTGTAAACTAATTACATTTGCGTAAAACAGAGATTACATCACAAAATAATTCTCACAAAGGCCATAAACAACGAAAATTGTTTACTTACTTGGCGCGTAGAGAACCTCGGGTATGCATTGCCCTTTTTCCATTGTGCACTAGAGTCAAACCTCACCAAATGCACGAGTCATGTTTCAAACGCAGATGCAAAACTCATGTTACGGTACCAAAGGGGGCAAGAAGAATGAATGAATGTTACCTCGAGGTCCTCGCTAGAGGAGTAAAGATAGGTTGGTACGCACCCCTACCTTTGCCATGTGAATTCAAGGAGATGGAAAGCTTGCATTGGGCGCATTCGCCTAAGTGTCAGCTTGGAGGGTATGGGACAGGCTCGCCATTAATGAACTAGGTCAGAAGTAAATGCCTACAGGACCCAGCCTGTCATCCACCTTAAACGATATTCAAACCCCTTAATTTTTGAGTCATGATAAGAGTCGAACCCTAGAACGCCTAGACTTGGTTAATAATCGGGTAGGGATTACCTATGTTAGGTAAAGGTGTATGTTCATTGTGCAGTGGTAAACAATACGTTTTGTATAGACATGTGTTCGCTATACTATGCTAAAATCATACGTTGTGACAGTATCCATATAACAATCTATATGTTAAACGATAGATATAATGTTATGGATAGTGTTAGTGTTATATGTTAAACTATATATACATGTTATGGAGAGTGTTAGTGTTATAGTATCCATGTGATAGTTTTATATGGTAAACAATATATATACATATATTGATATGGATAGAGTTAGTGTTATGGTATCCATATGATAGTTTATATGGTAAAAGATATATATATATATATATATATATATATATATATATTGATATGGATAGTGTTAGTATCCATACGATAGTCTATATGGTAAACGATGTATATCATTATGGTTAGTGTTAATGTTATGGATATTATATGATAGTCTATAGTCTATAGACCATTACACGTTGTATTGTGGATAGCATGTCTTGACAAAGACATGGTGGTTATTCTAAGGGCTACGATAGCCCTGGTCGCAATTTTCTTTAACACAAATAAGTGTATGATTCTAATCCAATAACAACAATAAATCTGTTATGCATACAATAAAGGAATAAAGATATGTTTAAGGGATTATCTTTGTGTCACGATCAAATGTTTGGAGAGTCAAGAAACTTTAATGTCCCCTAACAAAAACAAAATTATTTGGGAAATTTGGGGTACATAACATATGGTATCAGAGCTAAAGGTTACAGCACTTGGACCTCAGGGCAAGGCCAAATTATTTTAAGTTTTTATTTTATGTTGAAGAAAAAATAACAAATATGTTTACTCTTACAAACAGAAAAATTGTTGGTATGTTGTAATAATGTCAACACAGAATGAAGAAGAAATCAGACCTGAAGAGATTCCAAATCAAGGACTTCCTAAAGAACCAGGGCATAACAGCGAAGGAATTTCAGCCACCCAAGTTTTGGAAACAATGAAGAACCTCATCGTGGAATTACAAGTGTTTAAAGAAGATAACGAAAAGCTAAAAAAGGCACAGGAAGACCAACTAGAAATAAATGAAATGTTGTTACGCAGTATAGTAACAAAGAAGAGCCCAAAGGACAATGACAAGGAGGAAGAAGTCAGTGACAAGTCCTCTAAAAAATTTGGTCATGAAACAGGAAATGAGAATAGTTCTTCCGAAGACACACACATGACAGGAAACAAAACAACTATAGGAAGAAAAAGAAAACAAGTAGATCACCTGGAAGGTGAATTCAAGAAAATAAAACCGTCCACCTTTGACGGAGAATCAAGGATGGGTGAAGAGGTTGAAGCATGGCTACTAGATATAAAGAAATACTTCTAGATTTACAATTACTCCAGTAATATGAAAGTCAGAATGGCCATTTACAACTTGAAGGGAAAAGCAAGTATATGGTGGCAAGACCATAAATTGGCTAAGGGATTGAAAGAGAAACAAATGGAATGGTCAGATTTTAAGAAATATTTCAAGAAGCAATATTTGTCAGAAAGCTATTACGAAAGAAAGACTAAGGAATTCTATGGGCTAAGACTCAGACAAATGACCATGGACGATCTGATAAATAAATTTCTAGAACTATTGATATTTGTACCATACATCAAGGAAGACAAAGTAAAGATACAACGATTCTTCAGTCGTCTACCACAATCGTACAAAGACATAATTGATTTTGAAAATCCAAAGATTTTAACTGAAGTGCTTAGAAAGGCTTGGATGTGCTATGATCAGTACAACAGAGGTCTGAAATTCCCAAGGCATGGAAGGACAAGAAACATGACAAAATGAATCAGCGAAAGAAAGGCTTCCAACCAGCCCCTTTCCAAAATATGGAAAAATGTTTCCAAAAGAAGGACTATCATTCCAACACCTAGAGTGCTCAAGGGGGAGGTAGACCAGTTAACATGGGAGTCAAGAAAGTTGGGGACAGCCCCAGAGAACCATTGAAGTGTTGGGAGTGTGGAGAACCTCACTTGAGGAGAAATTGTCCATGTTTAATTTCCACGTCAAGAACTTCAGTCCATAACCTGCAAGAAGCTTCGACAGTAGGAGATATGGGTAGAAGCATGCACATAATTAATGCAGTTGTGGATGGCAGGCAAGTTGATCACCAATCCACTATCGTGGAGGTTGAAGGTAAAATTCATGATAACCGCATTTCCATATTAATTGACCCAGGAGCTAGTCTGAGTTATGTTACTCCTGGTTTAGTTGAATTAAACAAGCTCAAGAAAGTAAAGCATGCTAAGTCTTGGTTAGTACAGTTAGCAACAGGGACCAAGAGAAAGGTAACAGATTTTATTCCTGAATGTGAACTCAGCATAGATGGTCAAAGTACAAAGTTAGATTTGAACATTTTACCTTTAGGATCTTACGATATAATCATTGGAATAGACTAGTCAGAGAAACATAATGTAATTTTAAATTGTTACGAAAAGTCACTTATTTACAGAGACGAAAACAACACAGTTAGGACAATACAAGGGATCAAAAAACCGGTTTCGTTTAGGCAGATATCAGCCATGCAGTTTAAGAAATGTATGAACAAAGGTTGCCAAGTTTATGATGTTCAGGTAACTAATCTGTTAGAAAAGGAAAACAAGCCTAGTTTAGAGGACTTTGCAGTCCTACATGGGTTTAGAGATGTATTTGTGGATGAAATACCATAACTACCTCCAAGAAGAGAGATAGATTTGTCTATCAATATACTACATGGATCTGCCCCGATATCTAAGGCACCCTATATAATGAGTTTACCCGAATTAACGGAACTAAAAATTTAGCTGCAAGAATTGTTAGATAAAGAATATATTAGACCAAGTGTCTCACCTTGGGGAGCACCGGTTCTTTTCGTTAAAAAGAAAGATGGGACCTTGAGGCTATGCACTGACTATCGACAGCTAAATAAGATGACGATCAAGAATAAGTATCCTCTACCCAGAATTAACGATCTGTTTGACCAATTTGGAGGAGCAAGGATCTTCTCTAAGTTAGATTTAAGGTCTGGTTATCACCAAATCATAATAAAATATGAAGATATAAATAAAACCGCATTTAGAACACATTACGGACACTATGAGTTTGTCGTAATTTCGTTTGGTCTTACTAATTCACTAGCAACCTTTATGTGTTTGATGAATAGTATATTCAGTCAATATCTGGATAAATTTGTGTTGGTGTTTATCGATGATATTTTAGTTTACTCGAAAATGGAAGAAGAACATGAAGAACATATGAAAACAGTATTGCAGGCCTTAAGGAAACACAAGTTGTATGCAAAGTTTGATAAGAGCGACTTCTACCAAAGAAGGATACAGTACCTAGGACACGTGATATCTGAAGAGGGTATTACAGTTGATCCAAAAAAGATAAAAGCCATTATGGAATGGTCTATCCCTAAAGATGTAGCAAACACAAGATCATTCATGGGAATTACCTTCTATTACCGAAGATTTATCGAAGGATTTTCTAAGATCGCGTACCCAATTACAACCCTACAGAAAAAGGGAATAAGATTTACTTGGTCACAAAAGTGTCAGGACAGCTCTGATAAATTAAAAGGATTGTTAACTACAACACCTATCCTAAGGGTAGCAGATCCTGATAAAGACTTTACAGTTTGCATGGATGCAAGCAAAGAAGGCTTGGGAGGTGTCCTAACACAAGATGGACATGTCATCTGTTACGAATCACGTAAACTAAAAGAACATGAACGGAATTATGTTACACATGATTTGGAGTTAGTATCCATAATTCATGTGATGAAAATGTGGCGACATTATTTAATGGGGAGAAAGTTTATGCTACTAACCGACAATAGTGGTGTAAAGTTTTTATTCAGTCAACCAGATCTCAACGCAAGGCAAGCGAGATGGATAGTATTTTTAAGTGAGTTTGATTTCGAAGTAAGACACATTAAAGGAAAAGAAAACAAAGTTGCAGATGCTCTAAGAAGAAGGACTAACGGATTTTATGAGATAAGTGTTAGCAAAGAAGAAAACGACATCGAACAAAGAATAAAATCCGCAAGCTGTAATGACGAAAAGTACATCAAAACAGCAACATAATTACAAGAAAATGCAGAAAAAATGAACAAAACAAATCTAAATTTAGATAAAAATGGACTGCTAAGGTTCAAAAACAGGTTGTACGTACCTAATTTCGTTGATTTAAAGTCAACAATTCTTGACGAATTGCACAAAAGGTCGTATTTTGGTCATCCAGGATACCAGAAAATGATAACAGCCTTAAGAAAATTGTTTTATTGGCCTAACATGAAGAGTGAAATAGTTGAATACTTATCTAAATGCTTAGATTGTCAATGGGTAAAGGTTGAACATCAGCATCCAGCCGGTCTACTACAACCTCTACCTATACCAGAATGGAAGTGGGAGATTATCTCATTGGACTTCATCACAAGTTTGCCTAAGACTCAAAAAGAAAAATGACTCGATCATGATAGTGATTGATAAACTTAGCAAATCTGCACATTTTATACCTGTGAAATCTACTTATAAAGAAATTAATATTGCTGAAAATTTTATGAAAGAAATATTTAGATTGCATGGAATTCCTAATATGGTGATCTCCGATAGAGATGTCAAATTTATGTCAAAGTTTTAGAAGGAATTGTTTGCAGGATTGGATACTAACCTGAATTTTAGCACAAGCTACCATCCACAAACGGATGGGCAAACCGAACGAACGAATCAGATTGTGGAAGACATGTTACGAATGTACGTGAGAACGAAACCTACTAAGTGGGAGGAGTACCTACACTTAGTTGAATTTGCTTACAATAATGGCTATCAAACATCAGCCAAGATGAGTTCCTTCGAAGCATTATACGGAAGGAAATGCACAATTCCGATTAGATGGGATAATCAAGTTGGCAGGCTTATGATGGGACCAGAAATGCTCAAGGAAATGGAGAAAATGGTAAAAAGGGTACAAAAAAATTTAAAGAAGGCCCAAGACCGACAGAAAATCTACGCAGATTTAAAAAGGAGACACCATGAATTTCAAATTGGGGACCATGTATATCTAAAATTCAAAGCAAGGAGGAGCTCTCTAAAGCTAGGAAATTGTTCAAAGTTGGAGACCAGGTTTTGTGGTCCCTTCGAGATTTTAACTGGAATTGGACCCGTGGCATACCAACTAGCACTTCCTGCAAACTTAAAAGTTCATAATGTTTTTCATGTTTCCTTATAAAAAAAGTATATTCATGATCCTACTCACATCATTGATTGGAACATGGTGTAGGTGGAACCAGAAGGAAAGTTCCAAGTGGAACCTCTATGCATTTTGGACAGGAAAGAAACAATACTATGGAACAGAGCCATCGCCCAAGTAAAAGTGCAATGTAAGCACTTTAGCCCTGAGGAGGCCACTTGGGAATTGGAGGAAGATTTGCAGAAACCTTATCCAACCCTATTCCGAGAAAGGAATGAACACTGAGGACAGTGTTGTACTTAAGGGGGAGAGGATGTAATATCCTCAAATTTTAGAATATTAAATTCTAAGTGAACTTTGAAATAAATTTTCGTTTTTGGAAAATTTGGATTTGGAAATTATTTGACATTTATGGCAAATCCAAATTTGGAATTTTGATTGTTGTAATTAATTATTTGATGACTGTTGGGAAAATATTTGACTTGCCCAAATGTCCTCTTATATTTGACACATGTGTAAGACAAACTTTTAATGAATTAAATGCTGGAAGACAAATGGAACAGACAGGTTAAAAATAGTTGACCATGACTCCATGAGTGGGGAACAGGTTTGAGTTACCTCAAGGCTAATTTTTACAAGCAGAAAATGTGGAGTTTGACCACTAACAACCCCTAAAAATCAAGAATTTGTAAAGCTGTGAATTTCCCAAGGAGGGAGGGAAATACCTAGGCACAAGGATGCATATAAAAACAACATATGGAGGAGGCAGGGCAGGGCATTGCTTAGTATGTTGGGGAAAAGAAACTATTTGTTGTTATGAGCATTGTTAGTGTGAGGCAAAGGAATTTATGATTTGTGGATGGTGACTATAGCTAAGGAGGATCATTCAATTTTCCCTTATGGACTCATGGTCAGGCTAGGGGGTGAGCAGGACAAGTGATCTTGGTTGTTATGTTCTATGGTTGGGTGGAACGTGGTTGTTCCATTTGTATTCCAGCATCAAGTTCCAGATATGTATCTCATCTTGTATTCTTTGTCAATGTTATATTTATGATTATCATTTGTTAGGAATATGATTGACTATGTATACAGGAATGAAATCAATTCTTAAGGGATTGTATGATCATGTTTTCCTATGGCTTATCATAGTTAAATAATAATGGAAATATTGGTTGTTTGAGATATATATATATATATATATATATAT